>DWUN01003657.1:0-11749 GCA_018249975.1 Passova gellias
TTTCAAAGTTATCAGGTAACATACATACATAACATCACGCCACGTCCCGAACGGGGTAGGCAGAAAGCACCGAGTGCCAAATATACGAGGTAACAAACATAAAAAAAAATAATACAGACGAATTGAGTACCCTCCTCCTTTTTGAAGTCGGTCAAAAACATCGCGAGGGAACCGACTTGCATCGGTGTTCTTTTTTATTTTGTAATTGGCATGCGTTTGGTTACCCCCACCACCCACCCACCCAACCCCCTTACCTAGTGTGACGTCAAACATTTTGCAATGATACATTTAGAAATGTATGAAACCAAATCAGCACTATTCCGAAAGTTCAACGTTCAACTGTCCGGGTTACCTTAACACGGGTGTATGCATTAAATGCATTATTGCCCAATTTGAAATCGGATGGGCGTGTGTGAAATTTTTCCCGATAATTAGACACTATTATTATTTTAATACATCTCGGAAGCAACAAAGACTTTTTTAATACAACGAAATGTGACGCTACGATGTTTGATTACGTTGTGCATAATCGGCCATCTTTTATCTAACGACGCCCTTGTTGGCGCTAATCGCAGTCATTCCGAGAAATTGGAGAGACCATTACTCATGTAATGTACTCGTATACCAGGTAAACAGGCGTCAAAGTTAACGCACACTAATGATCTCTAATATTATCCAAACGTTTTGTACTTTACATCGAAATATTGACCGTTGTTACTGAGCCCGACTGTTGAGCGGAAGGTCGTGAGTTCGATTTCCGCCTAGGACAAATATTTGTGCGATTAGCGCGAGTGTTCTGCGTTTGGGTGTACAATGATGTATTTTCTTTTTTTGGGCTCCATTCCCGGACACGACACACAGTTATCGCCGCTGCCTATAGACATCTGCAACACCAGAGAAGCTAGTGATGCGTTTCTGCCTCGTAAGGAACCTTTTAAAGGCACTTTTGAAAAGCACCATGTTAGAATAAACACCTATGAACGAAGCTCATCTGACAATAATCCGTTAATACAGAAATATGGATAGATGGAGCATATCCCCATGCAGCATAAAATATCATCACACGCATAACGCATATTGACCATCATTACATACATAGATTCAAGCCGTGAATACGTAGACAAATCCATAATGCATAATTGTCGGATGGCGAATTGTTGTATAATATAACAAAATGAACGAGATATCAAATTGTTCACGCCATGTAGGTACTCATTTATCATCATCATCTCGATATGCATACGATTCACATAAACGGACAAGCGACAATGATACGACGGACAAATTGTGTATTGCGAACATTAGTATTCCATTCGCGATCATTAATGACGTCATTATACAATTTATCGATCAACGATTGACTGGCCCGCCGTGTTGTGATTAAGTTCCGTGCACACACTACGCGCATACACGTACGTATTTGTGATATAAAGGTGTGGATGGGCGTTGTGTTCAGTAGTGAAACGATGAAGAGATCACACACCTCCAATCAATAATAATTGTAATAACTGGGACAATCCACACACGGCTATCTGATTTCAAATTAGGCAATTTAACGCCTGCTATAGTGACAGTTGATAAACATACATATATTAGAAGAAATAGTAGAAAATGTGTACAGAACGGTTTCGTCCTTACCTATTTATACATAGAACATTAACTTAACATCGCCACCTTCCGCTTAACATAATGTTCCTACCTTCTGCTTAACATAATGTTCCTACCTTCTGCTTAACATAATGTTGCTACCTTGTGCTTAGCATAATGTTCCTACCTTCTGATTAACATAATGTTTCCTACCTTTTGATTATAGGATACCACGATATTAAGCGTCGGTCGTCTGCGCTCGTATGATGTTGTATTTAACGGATACCTATTTACGATGACGCCATGAAATATGTACATATATGAATCCTTCTTTTTCCTGTTATAAATAGCTATTAATCTCAAACAAATATCTTTTACCGCGAACTTACTAAAATAACATACATCTTTATGCGTTATATCACTACGTACATAGTACAAAACAAAGTCTCTTTCCGCTGTCTGTCCTTATGTATGCTTAGATCTTTAAAAGTACGCAATGGATTTTGATGCGGTTTCTTTTGATAGATAGAGTGATTCGAGAGAAAAGTTTATACGTAAAATAACATCCATTGTATAGTAGAGAAATACTGTTATTTTTGAGGTTTGTAATGTGATGTCGTAAATAATTGACAATAAAGCAAAGTGATCTAGTACCGTGCGAAGCCGGGACGGGCCGCTAGTAATAACTATAACATTGTATTTTAAATTAATATGCCTGATCAACACAAAGAATGAACTATCTCCGCGCGTTTCTTGGATTTCTTTTGTTTACATCGAATACAATACAAACACAGCCGAGGAGTAACATTGCGATACCGAATAATAGAGCTACACGTATTGTGCGGCGCATAATGTATTTTCAACTGAAAAATGTATGTATATAAACAATCAGCACAGAAATGTACGGACGTCATAGAGTAAAATATAATATCGCTGCGAGAATCAACAAAACAACGCTTGTTTCTCTTATTACATAAACATTAGCCGTCGTAAAGATTTCATCTGAAAGTCCAATAACGCATAGTATCGGCGGCGCGCGCACACACACACCCACACTCACACACACAAACACAAGGAAACGCGCATACGAACGCAACATGCTAATTAAGTGGTACGTCGAAACTCCTATGTGCTATACGAGTATACATCAAAACCGTACACACAGTATAAGAAAATCCAGTAAGCTCACTATTACCACATCAATGCGAACGTCGGAACGAATCGATGATTTGGTGTTTCCGTTGGCGGTTCGCTGGAAATGAGAGGCGGGTTAGCGCTGCAGCGGCGTCGGCGATAAATCGTACGCACCGTGCCCGATCGGTTCCATGAAAGCTTTAAGACCACTTAGCGCTAGATGAGTGAACGCGTAGGCTCAGATACGAAGATACGCTGCACGTGAATAAAGTTGCACAATATCAACGAAGCGAAACTGGTTAACGATTTGAGCGACTCCGTCGGTTCATGGCTGCTGTTGGTTAATTAATTTATTTATCTGTTTACACACATCTACAGGTAAACATAGTGATGTTTATTTTAAACTACCTGTCCCGGCTAACTTCGTACAGCCTCACAATAAATAAATAGTTTATTTACAAGCAATATCTGCACCGATTTTATTCATATTTGACGAGACGTAGTACATCATTATGTTTGACAGGTAAGCAGTTTATATGGAAAAATTAAATTGCTGTTATTACTATTTTCCTCCGATTTTTACCTTATTTTCTTTGCTTTTAAACCTTCCCTGAATTTCCACCATTATTTTAAAACCAAAATTAACCGAATTGGTCAAGTCGTTCTCGAGTTTTGCGTTTACCAACACATTTTGCGATTCATTTTTATATTATAGATTGAAGTTTCGCTTTCAGATACTTTACACTTTGGCATGTGGCGTTACGAGTCGCATGACTCGTCCAACCCCTGTTAAATAACGTCACACATCACTGACCCTCCCTTACAACGACATTATTTGTCCCGGTCTTAAGTCGAATCCGGCTCAGTAGGCAGGGTCAACCACCATTTCTAATCTTCACAGTAGTAAAAAGTAAATGTAAAAAAGTAAAGAGTAAAGTAAAAAGTAAATAAATACGTACATACCGTAATCTTTCATTATGAAATGATTTTGTTTCTTTATCCAGTGTTGAAGTAGTTCTATATCTTGATTCAATCTGTTTAAATCATCGTATTTAAACGTTTTACGAACTTCCGCCATTTGATTTGGATTGAACTCGAGAATTGCATTACTTGGTATTTCATTCATTATAAAGCCCTCTGTAAAACAATTTGGCTGCTTTATCTAACCTAACTAAAACAAATGCCGTAAAAGAATGCACTTCGCTTCAACCACAATTACGTTATAGCGCAACGAATGGCATAACAATCCCATTTATACCATTGTTGTTAAAATCACTTAGCCCTTCAAGTATAAAATACATCCGACTGATATTTTTTACCTCAGTTAACTAATTAACATTTAATAACTACAATTAAGTATTTAATAATCTGTATTGCGGTAATTGTATAATTATGCACTAAACGAATGATTATGTTATTTGTGTTTAACTTATAATGTTTTTGTGCAACTAGTATTTTACGGAACTCTCTTACAACAATAAAATAATAAACACTATTCTTTGGGCCAGTAAATTTAAATGGCAATAGGCTGGCCATATCTTTTGAGTTCGACTGCTGTCCATTAGACAAGGGTCTCCTTTCATGATGAGTAAGTTTTAGACCGTAGTCTATGAGTATCACGCTGGTCATGTGCGGATTTGCAGAATTTACACCAGACATTTATTTATTTATTTATTTATTGCACCAGCAAGGTATACATTGATACAAGCAAAATGGTCAGAACATTGCTCAAGAGAATACAAGCTTAGTGGTACCTCAATTATAGGTACAAATAATATTCTATACAGCTCTACGTACATATGTCCCAAAGTATATTTACATTTAAATTACTATTAGTTACAATAAAAAATATTACATTTATAGGTCAAGTTTACTATACGAAAATTAATTATTAAAAAGAAAAAAAAACGTAACATTTTAAATAATTATTAAATATAATTATTAAAGATACTAAATATTGATTAAATTATGCTGAAACACAATTAAATTAAATGGTAGAATATCACAAGCATGTCAGATACAAATACAATTCATTACACAAATTGAGAGTAAAATTAAAATTAAAATGACAAAAATAAGTACATTCATATATATATATATATATATATATATATATTATTAATACATATGCAAATTGCAGTCAAATTAAGTTGATTTTTACCATTATTATTATAATTTTTTCTTTATAAATATTAATTAAAATAAATAACCTTAATCCTTAATAATTTTTGCCACTAAATTTTTAAACTGCACTAAGGAGTTTGAGAAGATATCTACCTGGGTGCTTAGATTGGTTGCGTAACTTTTTGGATCACCTCCCGAGCTTTGCTGTTTGATCGTCGGCCCAGGTTGGACTGTGTTGTGAATTGAGTTGTAACTCCTTAGTGAGCGGTTTAGTGGACCATTGGGTATAAAAGGTGATTTCTCATCTCAGAGACATCTCAGAGACATTATATATGATGTGTTTTATAACATACTCTAAGATATGCAGGTGTCCTCGCAACGTTTTCCTTCACCGTTATAGCGAGTGATATTTCAATTTTAGGTAATAAAACGCACGTAACAAGTCAAGTGCGTGCCAGGACCCGAAATGGGAGAGTCACATTCGTAATCAAACACATTCATTTCAATGATATTGTTCGCATGACACAGAATCATTGTTTATTAAGAACATGTCTAATTGGGAATATCAAAAGAGAGATGGCAGAAAATTAACAATTTTTTTTTTACAATAGGCCACGGCTCGTGGAATGGTCTATCATTTAACCGGTAATCTACGCCCCACTGGCAATTTTTCACTTTGTTCTATATTAGCGAGTTTGATCTCGAAATTCAAATTTAGAACAGTTAGAACATTAACAGATAAATGTCAATTTGTTTTTCTACTTTCTTACGTATGATCCTCTGTCTGTTTTTCGGTAAATTATGTTTTACATTATCTTATATTGAGAAAAAAACTATATACTTAGTTGTGGTCATAAGATATTCCTCAATATGCAAAGGAGATAATAAAAAATGTTATGATCACCAAGATATATTTCCACACAAAGGTGAATATGATAGTAATTATGATTGCGACCTAATAATATCTATTAAACGATGCTATTTCAAGGTAAATGGAACAAATCGCTGTATATGAATATTTATTACATTTAATTTTAGAGTACGCATTGTACAGGATCCTGTAAAAACGATGATAAGATTGCCATATAATTAAGTTGTAAATCAGGGTTATTTTCAATTATGTATGCACACTAACGAGACTATCTTAAAAGGGCTATTGTTTTTCCTTTATGCTGGTAAGATAATGTTTCGTAACACAACACGGCAGCTATGAAGCAACAACAGCAGTGTGAATAGATACAGTTAGTTCAACCATATTCGATTTCATCATAGATTTATGGTATAGTCAATAACATCAAGCTCGATTAAAACACGTTAAAAACCGCTAACGGTCCATTACAGTAGATGACCATTTAATGTTCGTACTTCAACGATTCGGTAATGACGTCAGTAATAAAATATTGATTTCGTGGTAAATGATATCGCCTCGATATCGAATATGGATAGTTTTCAAAAAAGCGATATATACCCCTAAGTATTTCCAAAGTACTGGAAGTTCTATGTGTGAAATAGGCCAGTTCTTACATGTGCTAAAACAAGTAGATTATTTATGCCATAGTAACTTGCCAAATACGAATAAAACGCTTATTTTACATTATAAATAAAAAATCAGTAAGTGACAATGTACCTAATATAAATATACTTGCGCAATACATTTAAGATGGCATTTTACAGAGAAAATGATAAAATAGTAGATTATAGGAAGTCTTTCGCGTATCATTATATGCTTGTATTATATTATAAGTTTGTATGAAGTGCAGAGTATAGGAGTATACGATCGCATGAAATATGGATCGAGCGACTAGGTGTATTTTCTGCATATAATAATAAAAGGGTCGAAAAAAAATTGTCCATAGGTCTGAATAGCTTAATCAGTATGTAGTTAGAGCGTAAGAAAACAAAATACAATCACTTTTACACCAGCAAGTGAAGTGCAGGAGAATTTTGCAATTGAATAAATACTATAAATAGATTAAAGTGACAATGTTTTTAGTAACAAACAATGAACTTTACATTAAGTGTACGTAAAATACCACGCTGTCGATGATAGGTCGGTAAATATGAATTCCTATTTTTAAACAATCGTAATTCTGTTTTTCGTGAACAGAATATCAAAATTAAAATTTTTAACATTAAAATGATATTTATTATTTATAAATATGGCAATTCATTATACAAAATAGATTCATAATATAACATTGCTTATGCGCATATTTCTTGTAATTGTTGCCAATAGATGATATTGAAATTAACCTTTGCACATACCATATTTTTTCATTTCATTACTGTTGTATGAACTATTCAAATGTTTTATAATTGTTTTCAAAACGTATATTACAACAATAACTTTTACTATGTATCCGTTTAATAGAATCTACATAACCGGTTAGTGGCTTACATACTTGACTACTAGATGGCATTGGCGATTATTATTTTTATTAGGAAATTATGTATAATAGCGTGTAGTTAGTTAATTAAAATGACAATTTGTAAGCTTGTGTACATTTATGGTTTGCTATAATGTATTCGACAATTCATAATATCGTTTTACATTTTATTCATGTATTTTTAGCAATGCGCGAGCGCGTCTTATTCATGTTTACGGTATTTACAACTAGATGTCACGGTAATAATCTTGACTTTTTCTCTGAATCATACCTGAGTGTCTATTTTATAAATTCCTGTGTTTATATCAAAGCTTTTGCTGATTATGCTTAACCAGGTAGTATGTATGTACAATTATGTACAATTATGAAGCGCTTTTTATAATAAAAACATTCCCATTCTTTCATGAATATGTTGTATGCCCATAATATACATACAATACAATAATCTGCTTCAATATGTATAAAGTGGATTATAATAAAATTATAAAATTGATATCTTTATTATTTTATTAAAATTTATTTTTTATTATTTTTATTATTTTATTAAAGTAAATTGCCTATTTTTTTATATTCGCGTCCTCGGCTGTGGGGAATCAGACTATATTATTGATTCGATTAATCAAAATGTCCTTTAAATGTTTGTTATTTATGGGAAGAGGACAAAAAGAGTGGTAGTAAGTTGTGCTTACATTTCGTAACATGATGACGGCAATAATTTAGATTGGTTATTATTAGCTGATGTCCTTCTCTAGGCTTCAATACCCATATCGACTTTCATCACAATTGGCCAAAGGTTTCGGGCGTGAAAGCGTAATAGACAAACAGAATTGCTTTCGCATTTGTAATAATAATAATTATTAGTATGGAAACATGGATAAGATGAGAACAATCTTTATTATGTTGTAAATAATGTAATTATTGTAAATGAAAATATATTACGCTGGTGTTGCTTATACGTAAATTTTACAATATACGAGTACATTGGGAATCAGTTAAGAGCTTTTAAATTTAACAAAAAGCAAAAGTTTTTAAAAATCAACAGCTTTTATTACTAGAAACTAAATTTTAACCTCCAAAAAACAAAATTCAATATATTTAAAAAAACTGTAAAAACATAGATGAAAAAACCTTAATTCACAATTAGTCCGATCGAAATTGACATTTCGAATAACAAAGAATCCAACAGAACTAAATTTTGGAAGAGACCAATAGAATAAAAGTGCCAATAGTTCCCATAAATCCCGTGTGTCCCATTTAATGAGGTTTCGTTATTTGATCACTATTTTTATGTTTATTTTAAACTAAATAACTAACTAAACTACTAAACGTGAAAATGTATTCCTATCGAGCTGCATGTGAAATCAGTCGACGCTTAAAAGTCTGAATGTCCCTGGCAGGCCCGCGGAATGTTCATTCGATTGACCCTCTTGCCGACGTGATTCGTCAGTGCCAGCTTTGCTCATATCCTTCAGGTAATTTAGGTTTTCTTCAGATGCTAACACTTCGATCCAGTCTTCTGTAAAATAAAATATTTTTTCTATTAAGTGCCATTCCACTGGCATCTGCTGATTAGTTACATGGCAACTCACTAAATTTATTTATTTATTCTTTATTGTACCTTTATGACATAGAGAGTAACAAATGGGCGAACTTAATGCCGCGTGGCAATTCTTAGTTTTAAATTATTTTTACTATTTTCTCTAGTCGTAAAGAAATTAAAAACCACGTGCCCAGGAACCAAAAAGTAAGCCGTTTTGGACCGTAATCCATAACAGCTTGTTTGATCTTGTTTTCATTTCATTCCATAACTGTCTACTACATATTATGTAATATCTATGAGAGATTTATCTTCCTCTGCGCCTCAAGTGGGACGGTGGAAATTTTGAAACAAATTATTTTGCCTATGAAGAATAAGTTTTTAGGCCATGCCAATATACTTCGGTCTCTTTTGTCTGGTACTAGCAACCATTTTATTTATGCTATGTTATAAACGGCTTTAAGTTGATATACCTAGATAATAATGTAAGGTCTGTCTATTTACCACATAGTGCCTTCAGCGGTTTCTCCTTGCCACCGTAATCGGCAGGCAAGATGTCCAACGGCATTAACTTAGGGATGTCGTCGAGACTGCTGTGCGGGAATATGCGTCCGCTTATTTTTTTAGTCGTCACTTGTTTCACTATTGACATGAATGTCTCAATTAGCTTCGAAGACGTGAATATATGCCAGCCCTTTAATCTCATACAGTTACCATCCTGAAAATAACGTGGTTACCGTGGATAATTACTAATTAAAACGAAGTTTATCCTGCTTTATTAAGGGCGCTAATGAAATTATTTTTTTCAAACACTTTAATGTTCTAATTGTTAAACATTGTTCTCGTTTTGGCATGTAATCGGTTAATGTTATAAGCCACCACGCTGCTAAATGCGAGACAGGTATCTAACACTTAAGAAACTGTTAAGAAAGTTCGATTTCAAGAAGATGGAGAGATCAGTAGGCAGTAGAAGTGGCCCTACGGCTAATAGATATGACAGTACAACATTAATATGTAATACAATTTTATGCAGAATCGAATCGAAGTACAATTGAATGGTGTTCAGGAAGTATTGTCCGTGAACTTCGGGACTGACCTCGTTATTAACCCCCTTAGAGAAACCCTGAATGCAAAACCGGAAATCGTGGGTTCGATTTCCACCCAGGACAAGCATTTGTGTGATGAGCGCATTTGTTTGTTGTGTGTCTGGTCATAATAAAAATATGTATATTTAAAATACTAATAATATAAATGCGAAAGTTACTCTGTCTGTCTGTCTGTGACGTGATCACGGCTAAGCCGCTAAACCGATTGTGATCAAATTTTATATAGAGATAATTGAGGGTTTCGGGGTGAACATAGGCTACTTTTTCTGCCATTTTTTTTGTTTTTCCAGGATTTCATTGTTTTACGAAAATGTCGCAACTTTGACAAAGAAAACTTTGTGACACACTGAATGCCAGGCGGGCGAAGCCGCGGGCAAAGCTAGTATCTATATAAAATAAGTATTATATCGTATGTATATATGTATATTTATCAGAGGTTCGGTTACCATAACACAGTCGTTAAATTCACTAATTTGGTATCAGATAGCCGTGTATGGAATTGTACCCAGTTATTATTAATAGCTGTTGAATGTAACGAATACTTACTATAATTATAGACATCACTTGTTTACTTTCCGCTAGGTTTATGACACGCAAAATATCCATCATATTCGCCTCCGTGAAATCCAAGATGATTTGTATGCCGCGGCAGTAGTCGTGCCTTGTTATGTATTCAGATATCTGAAAATTAAAAATCAATTTGAAACAAAGCCTGTAAATGCAGTTAAAAATGTATAAAGTGCATTTGTTGTGCATCGTACGCGACTTATTAAGGGACTTACTAATAATATAACTACTCTAAGTATTTTTATTTGTTATTATTGAATAGGATAAGTTAGTTATTTATTTTCATGTATACTTTATGTTTCATTAAATAAAAGACAGAAATTTTCTACATAATAATAACATTACCTACAATAAAAACGATCCATATACTATCATGAGCCTCAATAACTTGACAGCTCAGTACTAAGTACTCGAAATAAAATATTTTATTAAATAAAAGAAACGGATTAAAATTAAATTCAAAAGCACATTGACAGTTAAAATTAAATATAAATTTAGTTTATCCATTGGGTATAATCCAAATTCCAAAATCAAAAAAAGCAGTAACATTAGTTAGTTGTCTTATTGAGTAGTAATATTTTTTAGTTATATTAACAAATTACTAAATAAGTTAGTTTAACTAAATATAACATGGGTACTCACAATGACGAGAGCAGAAAAGTATTTCATCAGGCTCTTAAGTAAATAGGTTTTTTCGTTGAATTTCAGTACTATAACTCTGTAGTGGTCTAGTGTCAATTTCGGGAGCATTGCCATGTTTCTGTTGAAGAAATAGCAAATCTTATGTATCGACAGCACCTATGTGAGACCATATTTCACGATCCTTCAGTGTACAATGGCAGCCTGACTTGTATCTCGATATAAGATTTAAAACAGTTCACTGTTGATAAGTAAATGTGTTGCTATGGCACGTTAAGTCAACACATTGGATTCCATATGGGTGTTAAATTGAATATTATATCATAAATAATTCAATTAATATAAAAGTATTTTGATGTTTAATGAAACTCATTAACTCACAGAACATCGAACAAATCGCCAAGGTCAGTTTTGACATTGTAATTCGTGAAGAATTTGGGGTATAGGGTCCTCATTGTACATATTGTGTCCAATTGGTGCTTAGCGCGTTCTATAGACCCTTTGCATAGAATGATCCTCAATTCCAGGTAGTGGTCACCTACAAAAATCATAGTATGTTACCACAACTTGAGCAATGCAATTTTTGTACGAAACTTTTCTTTTTTTTTGACCATTTCATTGGTCCACTGTTGGATCGGGTCTCCTCTCATAGTGAAAGGGTTTCAGAC
>DWUN01003658.1:0-11748 GCA_018249975.1 Passova gellias
TCTAAGATGTCCATCGCTGTAAAAAAATTCATTTGTCGGCTACATTATTCATGGAAATTGGGTTGTTCTAAGTAGAAATGAATTTATATTAACTTTCCCCACGAATCGGTATTTTTACTGTGAATAATATTTAGCGGGTCGCGGACTGTCCGTGGACCGGCCACCGTCATAAATATAAAATAACAGATTTCGTCTTAAAACGTACAAACCGTAATTGTATCGTTATATTTTTCAATCAATTCCAAAAAAACAATAAATTTGTAAATTTTTTTTTAATGCGAGAAAACCTACAGCCTTAGATATTTTCAATACGTTTTATACACATATAAAGTCTTTGCAAAACTTCATAAATCTTCATGAAGGTACAATATTTTTCATAACTCGATTTATTGCGAACAGTAAATTAACACGAGCGGTGCGCGTCGGTAACAAGTGGTACAGTATCATTCACATTCATTGGCACGTATCACCACTTAAATTAGCTATCATTTACGATAATCACGGCTAATTGAAGATGATGCAGCTCGTGACATCACGCGCAGTAACCGTCCACCATTCAGTTACTTCATTTACAGTGCATATGTTTGAAACAAAGACTCGTATGACACAAATCTCGGGTTGATACACTTTCGTGCCAGCATCTGCACTCGTTGTGTAGGAGATCGTACACCGGGAGATGAACAAAAAACAGTGTACGACGTTCCGGAGACAACCCGCGTCCTATCACGAGCTATTTCCATAGTTTTATTCAGGAATAGTTTTATTAAGAGCCAGCGATAGGTGTCGCGGACTAGCTTGTGTTCAATTCCACCGTTAGCGCACGTGTCGCACTACAAGCGATAAAATACCCATCTCCGCAGAGGCTGTGTTGTTTAAGTACATTGATCGATTGCGATTATATTTAGTATGGTTAATTTTCCATACAAACATCTGATTATAATATATATTGACAGCTGACTAAAATACGTGTCTTGATTGACACTCGTGTCATTGGTTGTTCACGTAAATTTAAAAATTATAACAATAATACTAATAATAATAATATTTTTCTGGCAGTGGCAGTTATACAAAAACAGTCGAAAGCTTACATACGTTCTGCCGTGACAACGGTGTGGAATCATATGAATTGACTAATTTCAGTTAATTAGAAATAATAATTAATTTAGTGGGATTCTATAAATAAGTTCATGTAATTAAGTTGGTTACATTAAGTACCTACTAAATCAATAGATCATTCTCATAATAAAAGCGACCGTGGATCCACAACCGGCAGCCGTCCCACCATTCAATCGCACAGCGTCTGTCCGCGCCCGACGGGCCAGTGCAAGTCGATGAAACAAAAAGCAAGTTATTTGTTAGTCCAATGAAGTCCTCTGTTTGTTTTTATTTACGCTCACAATGTTCTCGAAAGGCCGCGCGTCCATTTTTTGTTCCGACGACTTCGACGCCGACCGTTTTTGACCACAAATTGATAGTCGCTTGTTATTTTTTGTGGTTGTTTTGTTTTTGACTACAGTTGTTACAACTTTTTGTTACGTCTTTGTTATGTGATATCAGAGGTTGTTCGCTGCCGGGCGCGGGACGGGCGCGGGGCGGACGCGGGACGGGCGCGGGACGGGCGCGGGGCGGGCGGCTCGCAAAGGTCGCGCGTTGACCTGCATGACATTAAGTAATGAATGTTAATTCTAGTTGCGCCCGGAGTTTCCCCTCGCGTGGAATACTTTTGGTACGTTATATAGGAAATTGTTATTTCCACCCATAACGCTTTAATGTGTATAATCCTAAATAAAAGATAACCAAGTTCGCACACAAAACTCAAACAGGGGCATTCAATTGCATTATTTGGAATCGGATAGCCGTGTGTGGAATCGTCCCCAGATATTATTATTATTATTTTACTAATAGAACGTTTATTTTTTATTAACGTAGGTCACGTCCTAATCCCGAATTGAACGAGCGGGGAGCGGTTCGCGTATATTTTATGATCCACGAAAAGTATTCCAAGCGTGTGACACCGCGGTTTGCGTCTAGTGTTGAAATATAATTAAATACACGTCTGGTGATGGGATTATAGGACCGGTCACGGTTGTAATTATGACGAATTGTGACGAGGTCAAGGAGGCGTCGACCTCGTCAATTTGATCGAGTGTTGTTCCTTCACTGCTTATATTTTATACAATGTTTGAACAGCCCTTTTCCAGACGTAGTTCTAAAAACACGATTATGTCTATTATTAAAATTGTGATACGATTAAATTAACTCACGGTGAACTAGGAAATATGTCAATCAGCGTTTCCATCCCTGCACCTGAATGCCAAAGTCACGGTTTACGAAGTAGAGTAAGCAAGTGAGCGAGTCGAACGCCCAAGTCGGTGTGAAGGGTGGGGTGCGGATGGTGGGGTGGGGAGGGGGGGAGCACATCGAGATAAATCGACACAGCACTCCGTATCTCGCGGGATGGGAGCAATTAAGCCTAATACAATTTCATAGTCGCAAACCGATTGGTGCGAGGGTTCCGAACTACCCGAGCGTTAATGTAAAGGAAACAGAGGTTTCGTTACGAGAAAAACGCGTTGTTATTCTGTTTGAGACACAGATATCACCAACGTCGCAAGCGTCGGCCGCGCTTCGTCGAATGAGCGATCGCCGACCATATTCATACATCATATTGGTGACGAACCGCGGCACGTGACTTTGCAATAGTGAAAGTTACTTGCTACCGAAACTGATAGTAAGAATACGATCTCGTTCGGGAGTATTGTATTGTATGAAATCGATCTACTGCGTCCATCATTATCTGTGATACCACGGTATTACGAGATCGGACGGCGTTAGAAGCGATAAGAGATAGAGTGCATTAACGAGATCCGTCCGGCCGCGGACCTCAATATTATGTCCATCAATTAGGATCAGTTATTATAAGAAGGGGACTTTGAGCGATCGGTGATAAAAATGACCTGTCACTGGACTTCGGATCTTAGCGCACATCTCGACTTATACTAAGTTATTTTGCGAATTTGACATTAAACTATCGCTTGCTACAAGGGTGACGAACAGTTACGACAACGTCGTAAATAAACCGACGCACTCCATTGTTAATTACATAAAAAGTTATTATAGGTATAGTTATAGAATTTACTGAAGCTGATACAATTGGAGATGAGCGTAAAATGAAAACACAAGATAAAAATAAATCGTTCAACGTATAGGCGGCCGTGTTTCCTGCGAGCCGGGGCGGAGTTACAGCGAAAAGCCATTTATGCCACACGGATCCTGCGTACAGTTACAAGCCAGCCGATAGTGAAGACAATTAAAAACAAAAGAAATTGGGGGCTTTTAGCGAATAAACCAACTCGGACAACGTAGTTGATGATATTTATATGTGAACCACAGAGTGTGGCGAGAGCCGGTCTCAGAATATGTGAACCAGAGACTGTGAGAACCAGCCTCAGAATATGTGAACCACAGACTGTGAGAACCGGCCTCAGAATATGTGAACCAAAGACTGTGAGAACCGGCCTCAGAATATGTGAACCAGAGACTGTGAGAACCGGCCTCAGAATATGAGAACCAGAGACTGTGAGAGCCGGTCTCAGAATATGTGAACCAGAGACTGTGAGAACCGGCCTCAGAATATGTGAACCACAGACTGTGAGAACCGGCCTCAGAATATGTGAACCAGAGACTGTGAGAGCCGGTCTCAGAATATGTGAACCAAAGACTGTGAGAACCGGCCTCAGAATATGTGAACCACAGACTGTGAGAACCGGCCTCAGAATATGTGAACTACAGACTGTGAGAACCGGCCTCAGAATATGTGAACCAGAGACTGTGAGAACCGGCCTCAGAATCGTGTCTTACGCAGATCGGTATAGATTCCCCAGAAATTGAGTTAAAGGTATTTAATAATCGATACAGCGGTCTCATAAGTTCTATTGTATTCATTACAATGTATATAGTATATCTATCTATACATATAATAAAATTGTAGAAGACTTCAATTCTGTACATTGAATAAGAACCAAAAAAATACCCCTATGAGTCTTCATACAACTAACACAAGCCAATAAAAATCATTTTGAAATTTTTTTCTATCTGTCTGTTGTCCGGCTTTTACGCAAAAACTACGGGACGGATTTTGATGAAACTTTTTCTGCTTTATAGCTGTTAAGCCTCGGCAACATATAGGCTATAATTTATTTTGAAATACGTCCAATGCTGCCGAAAGTCCCTATGCCACGCGGACGAGGTCGTGGGCAAAACCTAGTAATAAATACGATAGAAAAACGTATTTAAATAATGTTTCCTTTTCCAAAGCCGATGACATCGAAATGAACACTAACCGAAAGCGGCGCCGCCGACGCGGGTCTAATATTGCACGTGGAACTAACGGAGCAGACGTCGTCCGAACGTCCTTAGCAACTTTCATTTATTTCTTTTCAAAGAAAATTCCATAAAACTTGCCCCGAGTCGTTACAATGTTAACTTGAGAAGTTTCGGACGCGATGAATTTTTCATAGTCGGTGAAACTTATTTATCTCGTTAGAAGACGTCGGTGGACCGCGCGCGACGCCCGTCCCGCCGCGCCGCAGACCGGAGCTAACGACCGATACGCTGAAAGAGCTCGCAGCGTATGAGGCAAGGTTCCTTTAGAACTTACCTCGTTTCTGTAAATATAAACGAGCCAATGTAACGGAGAATGCAAGTATTGCATTAGCTCTACAAAAGAGCTATAACTTGCAAAACATTGTACGCGAAAATGCATTGAAACAAAGCAAATAAGCACAGCAAGAAAATGAAAATGAAGTGACAATCGAACGCGGCGGGCGCGGCGGCTTCCCGCGACACGGGCTATCACTCTCGTCTTATTGAATCGTAGAACACTGCGAGTCATTATCTATTAATATCGTTCTATTTATTAATGGTCCGCTGGGATCTAATCGTGTAAGGGTCGGCAGAGTGATCGGATCTTCTTTTTACATATCTCAGAGTCACTCCTTGCCCGCGTCGGACCGCGCGAGCGCCGCCTCGGCGCCGGACTATTTTTGTCGCTTAGGAGCAGTTTCTCCTCTGGAGTTTCACTTCACGAAATGCAGTAGACCTACACGACATCATAATCATCGACGGCCCGATTTGATATAGGTACGAGTATATTGGATAACGTACATTTTGTGAATTCAAGTTGTTCATTATTTCTCTAGAATCTAGAACATACCACAAGACCTTGAACGATGATACAGAATATTAATGTGTGTGACTTCAGCAATGATACAAATTTTTGTCTGTTCATTTTCAAGGTAGAGCCGGCCTCCCTAGTCGCCAACTTCACACAGGAACACAGGAGCCGCTGGCTAGCGTCGCTTACGGACATGTGCGACACTAAGGTAATTACATGTTAATAATGCCGAAAAACCGATCGTTCGATTATGAAAAGAAAAACTAGTATGTAGAAATATAAAGAGTAGGTTTCTTTATATTCATTTACAGTGTTACAGACAATTTTATCAGTCCAAGTAACGTACTCGCAAAATATTTGCATAATACGTCTCATGAAAGTTAAAGATCCCCTAATCCGCGCGCCTCCGCCCTCGGCCATTCTTCACGCCACCGTCCCTATCTTATAACGGCGGATAATTAAAATGTTAATAGTGAAGCTTTGAGCCACCGAGACACCGCGCGATCTAACCTCATGAATAATTTAATACTCAACCACGTCACTAGTAATTATCGGAGCCAACGCTTTTTATTGATGCCCATAATTGAATATTAAAGGCGAGTATAGAATTATATTCTATTACCGTAATGGTGGTTAATAAAGGCAGGTAGACGAAGCCGGCGGCGACGCTCGCCGGAATGCTAAATATTTTTGTGGTACAAAAGTAATAGGCGGATATAGCAGAATTCATATTAGAGATCAGTCTCAAGTAGGTAGCGGGTCAAGGTAGGCTTGAACATAACCGTACACGGGAACGTAAGGTTGTGTTTAAATCGCGATACGTCGTTTTGCCTTAAGACACCTTAAATTTTAGCTTGTTTTATTGGTTCAATAATAATCAATGGACCGACTGCCGATTCACGTCAGAACAAAAAGATTTTGCATTGAAATCTATACCTACGCCGCCAGCGAACAGACAAACAGCCGATCAGGTTTTACGAGTATGTAGTTATAATGCGTTCAGGTTACTAATCTCATATTCGTGGATAATTCAGAGAAGATGATAGGCTTTGTGGCACAGAGATGGATGATTCGCTTTATCCATCTCGTCGTATTGAGCTTTACAATTACCTTCCTGGGAGGTCAGTTTAATGTCGTATATTATTATTAAACAAATCTCATCCGTATCAGTATTTTGACATAAAGACGTCGTAACAACAAACAACATTTATTTTTTTTATCAAAGTATTTTAAGGTGCACTGTTCGATCGACTGAAACAAAACGTATCTCATCGGAATGTTACATTTGCTTCATTCGCGATATTATCAAATTCGATACATAATAAGGAGACAAGTTTCTAGGTAAATTATTAACTATTGCAATTACTATTTTTAAAATAAAGATGGTCTCGTTTGTAAGTCCGTTTGGGAGAAACATTAATTTCAGTCGTTCCTTCCGATTTTGATGTTCATATTGTTAACTCGAGGAATGCTTCTCAAAGTACAGAGTTATGGCCGTCACCGAGAGCGAGACCGTATACTTCCCGGTAAACATCTCGTCATAAAGCATGCCGTAAGTTGCGTCCGAGTGTTATGTGACGGTATTTATCGGCGGCCCACTCGCTCATATATCCACTCGAAACTATTCAAGGCGCTGCAGCGTGGGTGGCAGCCGGGCTGGCTCTGCTTAGCTTTTTCGCAGACGCAGCGACATACACTCCGTCGGTCAGATTTGATTACATGTAGCGGCATATCTATATATCTCTACATATAATAGAACTGTAGAAGAGTTCAATTCTGTACATTGCATAAATACTAAAAAAAGTATCCCTAGGGCTCTTCATACAAGTAACACAAGCCAAAAAAATTCATTTTGAAATTTTTGTCTGTCTGTGGTCCGGCTTTCACGTAATACCTACTGGACGGATTTTGATGAAACTTTTTTTGTTATATAGCAATTGGTGCTTGGCAACATATGGGCTATCATTTATTTTGAAATACTTCAAATTCTGCCCAAACTCACTATTCCACGCGGACGAAGTCGCAGGCAAAAGCTAGTGCTCAATAAAGTAATATTGATATTTTTGGATACCCTACAACTAGATAAAGGCCACATGGCCAAAACTAGATAAAGCCATGTGATAAATTAACTCAATGTTTGTTAGTCAGTGAGGGTCATTAACCATTGGACCTCCGGCGGAGGCAAAAGCCAATAAATGCCTTATAGCGACCGTTCAAGCATTAAAGATACTGATAAAATTGTCTATAACTATCTATCGCCTAAGTCACATATATAATTGTAGGTAGCGATAAGATCATTAATACCAAAGACTGAAATAATAATAACGAAGGCATAAAGTCAAACGCGCGTGTCTCCACGAGCTGGAGAGATGCCAGGCGCGGCTCTTACCGCGGGGGTGACAGTATCTCCGTTAGTGAAAGGGCAAGGTAATTTCTATTTGTTTGAATACATTTCAGTAACATTGCAGATTCTTGTAGTGAACGTCGTCTAATACGAAGCAAAGCCTACGCACGACAACAATCCTGCAGAGCGGAACGCGATGCGAACGGTTGTTTGTACGAAACTTATGAACACCGCAAACGGTGAAATACAAAAGATAACATCCGAACGAGAGGGTCAAAGGACAATGCGACTGCAATACGGCCGGAGCGAGCGAGCGAGCGAGCCAGCGGCCACTTTCACAAATGACCGTATCAACTTTACTTGTCGTTGTTGCGTTACAATATGCATTGTCCGTTTGAAACCGGATACCCTCCGGAGGCGCTGTTGTCTCAAAGTGCCCTCGAACGGCCCACAAACGGCCGTTTCGCGACTCGGTTCCCGCTAGGTCCTTCAAAATGTCGAGATTACGCCCACGCTTACTTGCGCAATCAAAATAGTAACAGTGGGAAATTGAATATGGTAATGAACGGCGAGCCCCGCTGAGAAAATGAATTGTTTCAGAATTACCTGCTAATGTCTGTTGGTTGATTTGTTTTCCGTGATCTAAGACACTTCGGCACGTTGTGGCGTACCGTGAACCAAACAAATATTTTCATTTATTATTTACGTCAGACGCGTAGTAAGTTAACACTACTATTGAATTGCTCTGATGCACGAAGACGTTTCCATTTGATATAAGTCGCGTTCCACTGTTCGGACGGGTATCTTTCGCGTGTTCTTGTGAGATGTCTAGCATAAACTCGACCACCCTGTTCAGATACAAATGATTAGCCGGCTCTTACGATTTTAACCAATAAGATCTCTGAGAAGTTCTGACAATTTATCTAATGGTCACCTACAGGAGTGTAATTCCGACGAATCTCCACGTATTGAAACTCCCTTCTCACTTTTGTCAAAGAAGTATATTAAAACTTCAAGCTAATTATTGTTGGATATTGCAAAATGCAAAATGATAAAATACATAGATGTTCCCACAATAGTTACAAATACAGTAAACATGTTTCGATTGTATTTACTCTAAAGTTAAGTACGACGTAATACGGCAGCGGAGGTGGAATGCTATCAGACTGTTCCTTAGTTAACTCAAGGGCTATTGGCGCCTAATCCTAATGCCTATCATCAAATGATAATCGCTGAATGTAATGGCGCGATGAAAGAGTGAGCAAGAAGCTACCGACTTCGCCTAGCGCGAGCTACTGCTTCGTTGAAATACCGTAAGACGTTAAGTGTTCCGCGATTGTGAATTCGGCAACAATAGTCTTCCTTCGTTTTATTACATCTTCTTAATATAAGACAATAGGAAATTAGTCATCACTGGAAACTTTTATTTTCTACGTGAGTCCATCATAGATGGATGGAAAGATATAGGTTACATTTTCAAAATTTTCAAATCACAACGAATTCACACAAAGCTTTAAGTTTCTTAATATATTTCACTTACTTCTATTAATACAGTTCATTCTCGAGAGTACCGGGAAGCAATTTCAATCCAAAGTAGCGCTCGGCGTGGAGCAAAATTATGCAAAAGATCGTAGCAAAGAGACCGACGTCGCCGCGGGCGGAAGTAAGTAACCAATAAATATTAATGCAATGATAAATGTTATAAAAGGCGCTTACAAATAACATCTGTGATATTGAGAGACGTAGTCTCTTTACGAGCCTCGTTAATGCAAAACTAACTCTTCACCTACATATTGCATGGCGAATGTACGAGAAATTTTAAGAGGAACCTACGCCCCTAGCGGCGCTGTTCAAGCGTATCTCGAAATTGCTAGGTGTTAAATTTAAATATACTCAAGCGCTTGAAGCGCTGTCGACTCGTATACAAAATCTCAGACGTACCGTACCGCATTGTTCCACCGCCAACGAGTAAGCGTTAAGCGATCGGCTCCAAGTACGACAACAGTGGGGAAGAAAGTATCTGAGCTGCTTTAAAATACAAACGGTAATATGCTACAACGCCCTGTAATGATCACTTTCATTTATTATGTAATCGTAATAGTCTATGAATACTCCTGAAAATAAGTTGTTAATCATCAACACTATAGCACCGCGCAGACGTCATACATCACAATCATATAGCGTGTTAATAATACTTCGCTCAAAAGCATCCTGGCTCTTGGGGCTTCCCGTTTGTTAGAAACAACTCCGTAACGCGCGAAGATTGAAATTGAATGTGAGGTGCGAAAAATTACACGAAGTTTACGGATAAGTTATGTGAAAGTACACATCCAATATTTCACGTTGGATACACGGAAGCTTTGTGTGATCCATACATCATAGTAACTTTACTCGGGCGCTAGTAAATTGTACTCTAAGCGCAATAAAGGTGGCTTTCCACGGTCCATATTTGACGCTCCTTCACGCCCGGTTGGCGAGCTCGGACGGAAGCTCTTGCAACTGCGCGTGTCGGTCTTGAGATTCAAAGGCATTTTGTTTAAAGTGACCGACTCGCGGAGGATACGAAGCATCACTATAGAATTGCATACACTTCCAGAGACGATGCTCTGCGTCGGCAATGTGACGGTACGTGGAAAGCCACCTTTACACAAGCGGGTTGTCAATTTATCGCGGCTACAACGTGGTATGTGTCTGCGGTACGAGTCCTTAATTTATTGCCAGTTCTTTAATTGGATTCGTGATTAATCTCAATCTAACGTAATTACGAAGACGAGAGTCCAGCTACTGAACCTATGACACAGCAAATACGACTCGGTGTGTGACCATCACAATATGTAGGGAAGTATATATGAAATCGGAATGATATTCGAGTTCAGTTATTAGTGAAAGTCCACCCGACATAAGAACCGTTAAGAGATTCATTAGGTTCGGATTAATTAATTAATTAATTAATTATGTTATGAGAGTAGTGACCGAGGTGACAGCAGTCGCGAGTGGCCGCTGTCGCCCATGGACATCTGCGACGGACCTCTAATAGGGCTGTAGCGATGGGACTGTTAGTGTGAATTCAGTTAATAGGTGTTAATAAGAATTAGTTGGTGAGTATTCGTTAGTAATAGGACTGCAGGAATGGGACTGTTAGTAACATTAGTCCAGTTAGTGTTTGTTAGTGTAAGTGCAGTTAGTATTCGTTAGCATCTGCCCTATCAGAGGTCCGTCACAGATTCGTCACTACTCTTGAGCTCTGAGATGGTCGCCTCAGGTATAGCGTGGACCGGTAACCACACCCTTCAAACCGAAACACAAATTGTGAAAACAATTGCTTCTCGGCAGAAATAGGTGTTGTGTTCTCCGGGCGAACCGTATACAGGTTCTACCACCTTGTTTTACGTATTGCTGGACAATAACCTCAGTCTTTGCAAAGTTATTGTTCGTTTACAATATAAGTGTAATGCCTAAGCAATTTGCAAACACTAACTACAATAGGTCACCATTGCTAACGGAAAGGAGTAGAACAAAGGAGATCACGAGAGCGTTAGAACGACGATATCGTTGTAGCAGAGAGAAACGACAGGAGAAAGAGAAAGGAAGAGAGTATCATAATAGGGCATAGAGTGGTGCTGACTTTCTGCTCATGGATCTATTAAAATTCTTAACAATAAACGAAATAGAGTAGAAGAAGAGAGCTAGGACGATGATATATGAGTATGAGCATCTTTGTATAGTCATAAGTGGATTTGAACCCAAAGCCCTGGAAGGGAAGACTCAATTTTCAAATGGCTACGCTATTACCGCTTGCAAATCTATTAGAGTTATCGTTTAACATCGACATGTTGTACAGAGACAACTAAATTCAATTTGTCGCTCCACTGATCTGTGTGACGCCTTAATCTTATATTAATCTTATCTTAATGATCCTGTACGATGTTCGCAGGTCATAGCGTGAAGCTTAGGACGCAGGATCAGCTTAGTGCTTCCACTTGGAACGTATAATACTCAGAATCGGTTTGCATCGTTCCTTTGTCAATTGCAAGCGGTGTGTACTGGAGCATTGTGAAATACAATTGTAAGGAAATGTATGATGCTAATTGCGGCTTAATGAAATTCCTTTTTCTAACTTCAATCAGTATTGCTTATGTTCTTGATATATTTATCGTTTAAGCAATCTATATATATATATATATATATATATATTATATACCTATAATAAAACTGTAGAAGAGGTCAA
>DWUN01003659.1:0-11748 GCA_018249975.1 Passova gellias
GTGAGGTAATAATAAGGAAATAAAATTTCTATAATGTCCCTAACAAGAGTAGATAGTTTTGAGTACCGAGTTGGCGTCCGTGACATTTTGCGAAATACGCGATATGAAATCAGAATCTGAGTAATTCATTTAGGGGTCAATTGCAGGAAAATAAGTACCTACCATGCAAAATTCTGTTCGATTTGCTTAAGCATAATAACAGTGAGAATCATATAAAAATCTAGTCGTTAATGCCAGCTTCGCGGGATTAATATTAAATGTTAGTGACAATATTTTTTATAGCAAAATTTAGTGACAATATTTATTATGGGAATCGTAAATTGTATAAAAAATATGTTTTATTGCAATCAGTTGCGTGATTTCTAGTTGAATAGTTAATCTAACTAACTAAAATATTAAATTAAAAATTTAAAAAAAAAGTTCACCGCCCAATGAGATGTCAGCAAGATTCTTCATCATAATGTTGGCTTCGTTCTTTATTGAGACGCAGCCCGATTCCAGCATGCCGAAACCTGATGGACAAAAAAATTGCGTTATTAATGACTGCAAAGTGAAACGTATCCGACTGGTCCTAATGAGCTACTTTCTTATGTCATTTAGTTAATATGTGTTTACTTTACTCGAAAGTAAAAAGTATTAGACGACTTTGATGATAGAGCAAAAGTCGATGGCTAAACATTTTGGGCGGTTTTTAACAGACTTTAAAATGAATAGTGTCAAAAGAATTACTCAAAGCGATGGGTTTATTGTATAGGCTAGGTATATAGGTAATATCAACACCAAAAAAAAAGTTTTATTCTGTTAAAAAACTCACACCCATATATGGAGTAATAATGATAAACAAATCCTTGATCAGCGTAAGGTTAGTGGGGAAGGTGAGACGATAATTTTTGTACATTTTGCGACGGATTACGTGAATTCAAGATTAACTGGCGACATTGGGTTTACGATTGGCACACAATGTACAGGTTGGCTGAAGTTGACATATTTATTGAGGGTTTTAGATATGAGTTTTTGAGAATTTACTAATCGTAATTCTTTGAGGGCATGCATGTCATAAAGGCACGTTTACCCGTTGGGCCTAGATTACATTATATTGCAATTAGTTGTGGATTTTCATCAGATTTTAAAGTCAAAAATGTGGTTAACGTTAATGCATGACCATTTGATATTCGGATCTCAAAGATTCAATGAACGCCCATATAGTATTTAAAACGGTATAAGTATTAGTGTGATTTTTGCATAGGGTTAATTCCGTAAAATATTATAAGTTTTTTTAGGCAACCATGCTACGTCGTAGGCCGCCTATTGTTCATACTTTTTCAATATGTTTTCGTTTTATAGTTGTCTATATGTGATGTGAAAAAAGAATTATTGAATTGTATTGTGTTGTATTGTATTGTAGGCTACATCATCGCTTTCCATCAGAGGCGATTGTGGCCAAATGCCAAGTATTCAATTCTAAGTTCTACACACGTTCATGGCTGCTTCCAACTAGACCTTGATTATTGTCGGAAGAAAGAAGGTTTAAGATATAAGTGGTGAATTGTATTTCATTATCTACATGTAGTATAATGATACATATTAATTTTTTATTTAACATTATTATTGTTTAAGGACATCGATGTGTCATAGTTTGTGCGAAAGAAGCTGTTTTACCTACACATTGAAATACGCTAGATAATATTCACGTTGTACCGCGAGTGCAGATTTGATTCCCACTAAGCATAAATATTTGTTTTGTGTCTCTGTTAAAATTATCCATATATTAAAAATCAAATCAAAATCATGTTTATTGCACACCAATTCAAACAATACATAAAACATTGCATAATCGCCGAGATAAGTTTCTATAGTGCGAGTATAGGTACTCAGGTGATTTGTCGGATTTTCATGAAGTTTTGTTTTTAAATCGTGACAGATTAGTTATAACATGTCAAAATATTGAAAAAAAAAATATAGATTAGGTTTTCATTATTTAAAATAAACAAAAATTGAATATTTTATGTAGATAGATTACATTATGAAGAAAATTAATCTTACCAGTCTGCATTGTGAATATTATGAAAGATGAAGTCAAAATCCAGTTCGTGTCTTCGAGATCAATTTCGAAATTCTCTTGTAGACTCACGGTGGTGTTGGTCAAATTTGGAGAACGCAAGCCCACGTGGGGGTTTGTTGTCCAATTAAAATCCATGTTGGATTTTTGTTTATTAGGTACAGAAAAAAACGTTACTTATGACAGTGTTAAATATTGGATCACTTTAATTAAATATTCGACTTTTTTATTACTTTTCACATTATTATTTTTGTATTATAATGTCACGAAATAATTTATTTCTGCTCTACATATTTATTTCTGACCAAGAACAAGTTCCGAATTGTCTGAATCACAATTTAAAAAAAAACACTTCTATTTTAGCTGCGTTCACTTTAAGCAAAAATTTAAATGACATAAAAGGACACCGGTACACTTGCCGACGGAGCGAACGGAATTAAACTTTAACGCTGGTCTTAACTCACTTTATATAGATTGTTCGCTTACTACCGTGGAATGAAGATTCTTTAACGTAATGACCTTTTTTATTATTTATGCACTAATGGAATATGCAGTCAACTTGGTGTTAAGTCCATGGACGTATGATGATAAACCTTTTCGCAGAGGCTTGCGTCCGCTATCCATGACTATGACGCTCGGTCGTGGCCTTGACCGTGGTCACAGAAAAGAGGTCATCATTCAAATTAGCGACTCCAGTGTGATCGGTCACTCTTTCAGTGTGTCAATTCTGTTCTAAGCGCAGACAAAACGTTGTCAAATAAAATTGGTGTCGTTCCTTCGTTCCAATAGTCCAATGTTCATTATAACCTTTTACATAAAAGTAATCATAATTCATAAAAATATATATTTGTATTTGCACTTTAAAAACAATAGCTAAAGCTGAACTGAAAAATTTGTAACAAATATTATTTATATGAATTCTATGTACCAAGTGTTAGGTGTCTATAATATCCTCGATGTAATCGAGTATTAAAAAAATATGTTAGTTAACCATAGACAATTTATTGAGGTATTGACAGGTTTGCGGGTAAAATAGCCTTTGCAAATTTCTGAAACTGTAATTAACAAAAGAACGTTAAACGTAAAATCGCTAAATTTCAGGGTCTCGACCTTCAGCAATGAAGTGAATGACCAAGAAGAAGATTAGTCGATAATTCGCAATATTATGTTTATTTTTTCAGTGCTTAGGTGTTATGTAGTTTACTTATTATAATCGTCTTCAACCTTAAAACGTGTAGGTTGGCCCAAGATCAAGCGCTTACGAGTGGGTTGATGTTACAGCAATGTTTAATAAATTCCGGGTAAAGATTCCGGGTTCGATTCCCGGTTTTTCATGTACCTGTACCTTATATTTGTATATGTCTTAATAGTATTACATTAGCATTGGGTTTCAGTATAAATGAATTTAATATCAGGTTAATAATTTATATGTTTATGAGGTTTGCAAGGACAGAGATATTTGGCACTCGGTGCTTTCTGCCTACTCCCTTAAGGACCTGGCGTGTTAGTATGCTGTTATCGTTTTTGTAGTATCACGTGGACGAATGACAAACTAGGAAGGACAGGTTCAGGACAAATCGATTTTCATTTTATATTACGTAAATTAGCGAAATTTTCGTAGGTATTTGTTAATTAATTTCTAAAATTTCACATGTATCGTATAGTTCCATATTATATCTTCATATATATAAGTATAATTTACTTATAAGAATAAGTACAAATTTAGTAAAAAATTTTCACACTTTATTACAAACGATTTAGGCACAAGGCTGGTTTTATAAATATCGCTTATGTAACAGATTTGATGTTTGCTGTAAATAATTGTAAAATAATATTATGACAAGTCTTCCCGCTCGCTTTGCGGGGCTCTAATTAAAAATACCAAAATGCAGAAATGTTGATTCGTGACAATGAGAATACATAGTTTATGTTTTGCTTTTGCTTTGTTGTTATTTTGTATATAAGAAGACTGTTTTTTGTGGTCGAATCATGATGTATATGAAAAGTAGTTTCATTCATTATTTAGAACTCCACTACCAGATACAAAGAAACCGGCTAACCTTGTGGTATGTTACTAAAGCGACACCTTATAGTATTACACAATACTATTTTTGTATTATGATTCAATAGTAGTACTTTTTACTGATAGATGGCGCTGATAATAGACTTAAAATTAATATTGCAACTGACCGACAGATGGCGCAGCAACTTCTATAAAATGCTATCCGAATTTTTTGGTGCCCTTTGTTACACCTATTAATTTTTAAAGCTATTAGAATGTTCTTTGGTTTTGGCTCTACGGTATTACAGTTTCACTGGAGTATGCTACACAACGCTTTCCTATCAAGCTAAGGTATGGTCATAAAACTAGTAAGATGCATTATATTCATATTTCAAAAGCAAAGTAGGCATCATTTATATATTTTTTTGTAATTACCCTAAATAAGAGTACGCGATGCTCTTATAACGAAAATACTTAAGTATTCAAACTACTAGGCTATCACAGTTGCTGCAGTTTTGATTACTGCTTCAAATCTAACCATCCGATTTTGATTGAACTATGTACCTATATGCTTAGAGCATATGCTTAGAGTAATACTTGCCAGTGCTTAATCATGACATGGTACTAATGATATAAATATTCATGAGACAATAATTGTTCGATGTCTCTCTTGGTGTACATGACTCTGTTACATACTTATGAATTTTCATGCTTAGTATGTATCTATTGCAAAATTTCTACATTCCGCAGTTATAAAAACCGTCACTTTTACCTTCGATTCTAAAAATTTCAAACCGAAATGAACATATTTACAATCCCTACGACCGACATAGAAATTGTAACAATTTCTCCTAAATACCTTGATGACGGCAAATATTTTATAACTTTGGAACAATTGATGGAATAACAAAGGCGTAGAAAAGGGCCTCAGAAAAAAACAGTGTTTGGAGGGAAACATTTTGACGTTTGGTGACGTTTATGGTTGCGTTCGGAAATAGTCCGCAATTGTTCAAAAAAGGTTTTTATGTCTCAATAATAGCGGTGCCCTGGGGCGAACCGTTGTTGACTAGCTACCAGTAGCATATAATTTGTTTCGGTCGCTATTCCAAAGTGTAAATAATCTTGTAATATATTGTATTGATTCGTTTAGGTTAGGTGACGATGACTAAACTTATTAGAAATGCTTAAAAAAATTAGTTTCCTCGAAATTGTAGTTACAATGTGCCTCTGGTTATATTGAGTGACTCTACTGCGATAAATCTTTTTTGGTCGTGACGACAACTGTTACAATAATGTTACTAAATATTTTCGTTCATTACATCCTAAAAAACTAAGCGTCGTGAAAATAATACGACAATAAATTGTTGTATTTGAATATCTACTACAGCGTGAAAATATTATTATAACATAAAAAAATTCTACTTTTGTTTATGGATGCTGATAAAAAAAATGGAGAATGAAACAGCAGTCCTAAAAAGTTCATTAATTCCGATATCATTCTCGGATTTCGAAGAGATATTTATAGATAGGTTATAAAAATAGAAATAGAAAGAGTTTGTTGTTAAAGATAGGTATTGCATGGAAAAGAAGAAAATCAAAAGAGACATAATTATTATTATTTATTGTATTGAGTAGATATGCCTATACCGTATACACCCAGCAACTAGCTATATCTGCAAAAATGCCAAGAAAAAATATAAGCATTTAATTTACCCTGAGTTACTCGAATTGCAAATCAATTGTTTCGGTTGGATTGTATATCCTCGACCAAAAGGAGTGAAAGATTCTTTCACTGTATATTAGAAACAAAACAGAAGAATATAATTTTCATCCGAGCATCCCTTGCAATAAAACGTATATAAGGCCGGTCCCAGCGGCGTGATGTGCCTTTGACCGGGAAAAATAGTGCAGATTGTCGGATCATTGGGCCGGCGTATCCGTGATTCGGGTCGGATCCAGTTTACGATGTGCGCAATGAAAATTTAATTTTCTGATAGGTACGTAGTGTTATTGGTTCAGGTAGACATACTACGTGCAGTACTTTTGAAGCTTTGCCACCTTATGTGGTATGTATGTAGACGTACCGCGTCAGGTTTGCAAGGACAGAGGTATTTGGCACTCGGTGCGCCCTGCCTACCCCGCTAGAAACCTGGCGCGATGGTATGTTGTTGTTGTTGTTGCTGTAGTATATATACTTAGTTATTGTTTGAATCCTGGCGTATATAATCAGTTTTTGCGATATCTATAATATCCAGTGGATTTTTTTTTAAACTGATAACTCGGTTTGCAGCTGCTGTACCGAGCCTTCCAAAAATATACATTTTCATACACTAAAAATATCGTGATTGCAATAGACAGACAATTTTATTTATATTTGACAAGTATATTATATCTAAGCTTTTTTTACATGTATTAACATACTTTAGTACTTGGCAAATATCAATAGCTTTCTGGATACGAAATTTTAATAGTCGCAGTAAACACTTTTTTCATTCTATTTAATCTGTGTCTGTCGACCCTGGTACAGTTTCATCATAAAGAAAATAGATAAACTCGAGCAAATGATCATAGAACAATGATCCAACGCTAGTGTACCAGCCGAACAATCCAAAAGAATGATAAAGCAATAAATAAAATTTTAATCTCCCATAATCCCATTGTCTGTTCAGATCATAACTCCGAAAACAATAACAAGTGCATTATCCTTTCGCTAATATAATAACAGGATTGTATTCATTTATTATTAAAAATTTCGTCAGATCCAACCCTCCGCGTCGTTCCGTCCCAGGGCAGTCATGAAAATAAAATCATGGCGCCCGACCCGTGTAGATTGAATTCAAAATTGGAATCAAAAGAAAATCCTTTTTCGGGGCCCGTAAAAAAATTGAACAAGCACTTGTAGTGTCGATTCCTTGTTTTATTGTATTTATTTATTGAAAAAACTTCGAATTTCCCGCGTTGGTTTTATTTTGTTTACACAAATTTCGAGAGTTTTTGTTTTATATTACCTACAGATTAATTATTATTATAGTCTCGAATGAAATTGTCAGATGTTATGTAATTGTCTGTTCAGTTTATATGAAAGTACGAAAAGATACAGTAAAATTATGTTACACGTAGGTACTAACAAATAAATTATTTTATTGCCGCCATTATAATAACGCCATCTATAACGTTCATTTGATTAAAACGTGACTTACCCTTGAAAATGAGATATATTTCAGCATGAAAATAGCCTATACTATTCTGCAGCCATTTCGCTCGATATCGATAAGTGGTAGGTTTAACAATGACTTTGTTTAATTTGTCATTGGAAGGTCGCACGGAACCTTTGCGCGTGATTCGCGCTCGCACTTGCGCGCTCTTTTTTATGGGAACAAATGGCGATCGAGCCGGTGACGGCCGGGTCGCCAGCGTTGAATTTTATATGGGCCGTGAGGAGAATTTGGGTTGCGAAGGCAACACCGAGTTTGTTTTGTTTCACAGAATCTGTAACGAACGTGTCCTAACACGCTTGATGTAGGCAACACCTTATTAAATTGGACGATAAAGCAATAATCATTATATCTTGGAAGAACGACAGATGAATATGTGATATGAAAATAAACAGAGCCTTCACTAAGGCATCCTGGCCACCGATAAATTACATAGATATATAACACAAACATAAAAAGCAGTAATATACTACCTACTATTTAAAAATACCAAACATACATTTTTTAAATTCGGAACGTTAAACTCTTTTTAAGATATGTTCGATAACTTTTGAACTAATGACAAATGTTCCAAAGTCTCATAAACCGTTACAGAAAAATATATTTATCGAAAATTCTACGGTATATAATTGAGCAGTCGTGTACACTTCAAATAGCTGGCACAATACGTAGTGAAACAATATGGCTCGTAGCAAAATTTCCATCCCCCGAATTTTGTTGGTAAACAAAATATTATGAAATGAAAAGAGAATTTTCGCCGACTGGAAAACACGTCAAACAAATCAAATAAATCGGGCTCGGCGTATTGCTCGCTTCGTGCGCGAATTAACGTCATTTACAACCACAGGTGTTATATTGAGAAGAAGCGGCATTGTAATGTTATAAATATATTTATTAAATGAATTGAACCGACTAAAGTGTAACTAAGCACAAACTAATAACTAAAATTTTAAATATCACTTGCTATAACGGTGAAGGAAAACATCACGAGGCCATGTGCACACATTAGAGATGTTATAAAGTACATAATATTGTCTGACGTGAATGAAGCCTACCAATCCGCATTTGGCCAGCGTGGTATACTACGGCCTAAAAATCCTTTAACTATAGGAGGAGACTCGGTCCGGCAGTGAGCCACTAAAAGGATCGAAAAAAAGCGGTTGTAATTTTAAGAAACATTTAAGATATTTTCTATTACTATATCCATAAATTACTAAATATCTACATAATTAAAAACACCTACAATTTGAATGGCTTTAAATGTTCGAATAGCATAACATAGCATTGAAAACTTCAAAAATTGTGTCTTGGAAGTAAAAGTTAATTTTGAATGTATTGCCACTCGCATTTTAAACCATGTTTGTATTATGCCATGTCTATTCGATGATTTGCTCTACAGCGTGGAAAAGCGAGGCAAAGGAAACTCGGATAAACAGCCATCATTGTCGGCGGCGCTGGAAACAATGCGAACTGAGCGTCTGTTTATAGTTATACGTTAAAATGTAAAGGAGGTTTTATTATATATATATAACTGTGTTATTTTGCGTGCTATACGAGTAGACATATTTTGATTGGCATCTAGGTCTACTGGACTTGATTCCTAGGAGAAACATTTGTGTGATGAGAATATTTGTTTGTTCGGGGTCTAGATGTAATAAAAATATCAATATACTCGTAACTATTATACAGGTGTATATAGTTTATCATGGTCACCTTAGTACAGTAGGCTAGTACAAGTAACTTAGCCTAGTTTAGGATCAAATGGCCTCGAGTAAGTGTCCCAAGATGTTAGGTATACTTTTTTCAGATATTTAATTATTTAAAGATATTTAATTTTCTACACTGCGAGGTTGCATGCTTGAACAATATTATGGTTAGTGGCTTTCGATGATTTGTCGCTTTTGACAGTATAGATATTAGAGCTACGCTATATAAGAGAAATAAGATATTAAAATTGCTCGGACCCTAGTTAATTATCGCTTATTAAAACTGTTGCTGCATTAAAAAAACAATTTGACATCACGTGTATGTTGATTATCGAGCGTAGTAAAAATAGTTGTAACAAGGATTTAAATTTCATAAGGATTCATGTTACGTCCACATATCAATAGCCAACAGAAGGAAACATTGAACGCAAATAAAATCTTCATAATAATCAGCTACGAATAGCATGCATGAAGAATATATTCATTCTTGGAAACCATACGATAACACTATTCAAATGAGCAAACAAAATGGCCGCAGACTGACCACAGCTGATATAAACGACACAAAAATCGCATGCATTTGTGAGACACAATTATTATAACATAAATTAGCGGCCATAGTCGATTATTTTTATTATATTCCATAATAGCAAGTTGGCTACAAAATAAATTTTCCCGAATGCGTTACATTGTAGCTTCGCCCTGAATAAAAGCGGGAAAATTACTTTACCAATATCCGTATCCAGAAAGGCTTAAGCGACAACTATTTGCATCCCTTTTACGTGTACGATTTCTCGTTGTTCCATCTTTGTCTAACCAACGCAGGAAAAGCGAGCGAAGTAAGCTTTTTCGTTGACTGAATTCATTCGTGAATCGCCCTCGGGTTTCATGATGGCTGATTATACAATACAGTACGGTCGGATATACCCTGAACGCTTTTCCGAGGGCGTTCTGTACAGTAACGAGCAGGGATTTCCAGTCCGAAATACAGGAGCGAAACGGGCTTTTATCTCTGTTCCGCCATTGGCTGTTTCAAAAAAACTACGCAGCTTGTGATTGGTCAAAACAAATTGCTCTCGCCGTGTTCTTTACTGCCAAATTATTGAAAAAGTCTTAAGCACCAGCGCGTTACAGACGAAAAGGTCGTATGTTCGCAATATTACGTGAAGTATTATGTCTTTATGTGCTTGGGTGAATAATTTTATAAGGGTAACATTATTCGGTTGAATGAAATTGCAATATTAGAGCAATTATTCGAGTTTTCTCTTGGCAAAGCGAGGCCAAGCGAATTGGCAGCGGCTTTAGCTTAACGCTTGTTTTAATAGGATTATTATTTGATATTACATGCTATCATCATACGTTTTGCGTTTTCAGGTAAAAAGTGGAAAGCAGTTTTTGACATTATTTTAAAATGTGAATGAACTTACTATTTGTATTTGAAGTTTCAATAGTTACTATTAAAACTGTTATAATTTAGTATTTCATTTGCAACTCTCAACAAAGATGTGTATATTAGAAGAATATCTTAAGATAGTTATAAATATGTAGGGGTATTCTGCTAATTGCCTATCATTTATGTTTCATCAAACGTAGTGCATTATAATCCAAAAAAAAACGTTTTTACATACTATCCTTCATAAAGATAACTGCTTTCAAGGAAACATATATAAAATTCTTCACAGTCGAATTGCCACCGAAACGAATCATTTGCTACTGTTACCGCCATATTACACAAACATCGCAGAGACAATAGAGCGGAGAGCATAGACTATAGAGTAGGAATAGACTGTCTAGCAGATGAAAGGAATCCTTTCTAAATGATCTATTGTGTTAAGAACTCATTATATAGAGGAACATAAATGGTTAACTTTTTTGTTTCGGATTTTGGTACCACAATAGATTATTGTTAAATTATCGTCTACTGCATTGTGATATTTTTTTTATTTGTGTAATATCGTATTAAGTAGCAAGAATATCATGCGGCAAAAGCTAGTATATTATAATCTTTAACGCACGAAATAAATGTCTCATTAATTTATTTTGCAAAGGAGTTATGATTTTGCGGATATAAAGTATAATATTACACTCTATACAGATTAAAATTTTAAAACATATAAGAAACTGTTCACAATTGAAATTAATTCAAAAAGAGATCTTGTTTTGTTTAATGTTTTACGAAATCACCACTTATTGTAAACGTAAAACAATATAAAATAGAAATGAGTATCTGCTAATGATCTACAAAATAATGGGCTGTTAAAATAATCAAATTACAACATATAGGTTCGATTTATACAAGCAAATACAACAAGCCATCTCTACATCCGCTCGCTGAGGGGCGACCACTCGCGGCCATTTCTCACTGCTCTCCGCTAAATAATAGTCCATCGGAAAACGCACCGGATATTCGTGGCGCTTATTTTTCATTTCAATCACTCACAAATCCATCTACAGTCTACTTATCTGTAGAGTCCGGATATAGAGTTCGACAAAGAGTTCTTCTATAAATGAACTGTATTCCTCTATAAGTATGGTCGTTTGCAAGGACAGAAATATTTGGCACTCGGTGCTTTCTGCCTACCCCGATAGGGACCTGGCGTGATGTTATGTTGTTGTTGTTGTTGTTGTTAATTATAGAGTATATCTAAAAAATGAATCTATAGTCCGTCTCTATAGACGGTAACTATACAGCTAATTAACAAACATTCGTGTATGTACATACATATTATATTACACCTACTGTTTTATTGTCTACAGAACAAACAA
>DWUN01003660.1:0-11746 GCA_018249975.1 Passova gellias
ATAATTCATATGGCAGAACAACGTTCTCCGGGTCAGCTAGTTTATTTATAAAATGCATTAAAGGGTAAATAAACATGTGTACAACTAATTAATTTGAAATAAATATTCAGATATTTATTACAAATATCTTTCCATGTCAGAGTCGCGTAGGTCGCGTGCTACCGTTAATAAGTACTATTGCTACTATTGCTAATAGCTAATTTGCGTTTTTATATTATGGACGTATATCACCATTTTAATAAATATTTAGTTTTCCGGAGATAGAAATACATCATAGTCAGATATGCAAGCCCTGTGTATGTAATGACATCATGTTGTATGTTAACTTTACTCACTTCATACGCAATACATACTTAGCTGAGATACTATTGTGAGATAATAAAGCCAAAGCAAACACGGTAACATAACGTAAACGTTTACGTAGTAAAAGAACGAGCTGACGCGGGATAGCTGCCGCGTGCGTCACTGCCAGGCCACTCTCACCCGTTTAATATCCTTACCGCTGTCTAAATATGGGAATACATATAGAAGTACAGGTAATTGATCCCCAACCGTTCCATTTCGTACAAATGACGTAGAACAATTTTCAAATTTTATTATGAACTAGCTTTTGCCCGCGACTTCGTCCGCGTGGCATAGTGATTTTGGGCAGCGTTTGGAGTATTTCAAAATAAATTATAGCCTATATCTTGCCGAGGACTGATAACTATATAACAAAAAAGCTTTCATCAAAATCCGTCCTGTACTTTTTGCGTTAAAGCCGGACAACAGACAGATAGACAGACAAAAACTTCAAAATGTTTTTTTTTGGCTTGTGTTACTTGTATGAAGACCCCTAGGCGTAGTTTTTTTAGTTTTTATTCAATGTACAGAATTGATATCTTCTACAGTTTTATTATATGTATAGATTAGCTGACCCGGCAAACGTTGTTCTGCCTTATAATTTATAACAGTAATTCTCTACTACATAATGCATGTTATTATACATACGAAACTTCCTTTTGAATCACTCTATTTATTAAAACAAACCGCAGCAAAATCCGTAACGTAGTTTTAAAGATCTAAGCATACATAGGGACAGACAACGAAAAGCTACTTTCTTTTATACTATGCAATGATTAACGCAGACATAAGTACATTAATTAATAGCTGAACATAACATTAATGAATCACTAGTTCGTGGTCGCTCCCAGTTGTTAAACCATTCAGTTTACGTAGGATACGTAAATTATATCGATACCACACATATTTTCACAGATATTGCGATAAAGGTAAGGATTTTCTCTTGAATTTTAATAGTACTCACTATATTATTCGCTCTACAAATTTTAACAAACTGTGTAATAAACTTAAACACGTACATTTTATACTCTATCACTGAATTTCTATTTATGATTAATGAAAAAATTCAGTACGTATATATTTTTATTTACCCTTTATTGCAATTTAAGCGTCTGTATGCAGGTATGTCTGATTATCATCATTAATGATGATCACCATCAGCAACAACAACAAAAACGCTATATGCGTGTGTTAACACTCATACACGGATCTCCTGTAATAATGATATCGCATATCATATATGAATATCGCATATATGAATAGCATATCGCAGAGACAAAGTGCGTATTGGCAGAGACAAGAGACATATGTACATATACTTGGATATAACAACAAACTTCATTCACGCACCGTACAGCTCTTCACTCGATACATAACGAAAGCGATCTCTCTTTTATAATTGGTGGCACTTTGGCAGAATCAATTTTAGGCAATGTCAAATGTCGCCTTTGTGAGCGAGCGTCGAGTGTTACCTACCTACATTACGGCTTTCTGATAGCCGTACTCCTGTTACAAAGGGAGGATTTTAATATGCCATCGACTCGGCTAGCAATATCAACGACCTAATAGTACATGCTTCCAAGTAATTAATCATGTACTCGTATTTTAACTTAAATATTGGTACAATTTACAATAGCGTTCGATTATTACAATACATATAATTTTCATTCACAACTTATTTTAATCATATGAAAATCGTAATGGCCGTATATTTTGCTACTTACAACTTAAAATCGGATTTAGTTAATGAATAAACTATAACTTTATTATCGTAGCTTAACACTCACATTTTACACAATGTTGTAAAATTACCACTTAGTTCAAGTATAGATTAGGAGTAGGTAATTATGAAACTTACAAGTAAATAAGAAACAACTTCGGAAGTCAAAACAAATTTGAAAATTTTACTGAAATCGACATAATAGTTATCAATAATACCTACAATTGACTCAAAGATACAAAAATGTTCGATTTATTTTGATCTTGGAAGTAATAATAATCTACGTGTTCATAAATCCGTTTAATATTATTAAGTATATATCGGTAATACGCCCGACCATCACACTCAATTAAACAAAAAATACTCGCTTGTAACTTCACCAATAATTACAAATTGACATGAATAATTTCAATATGTACCTTTGAGGATATTTTAAAAATATGTTTAATATAAATATACACATACACGGGTCATGTATGTAGTCGCGGGTGAACTTTAAGCTGCAGAACTTAGTTCATTTCCAATATATAATGCACCTATCGAGGACTTTCAAAACTCGGAGCGAGGCGAGTGCTCACTGACGAGTACGTGAATCTATTTTTCAACTCACTTCTCATAGCCGTGTGCCAGATATATTTTGAACGGATATTGGAATACACGGAACGGAATATTTGTCTGAATATAAGTTGTACTAAAATTGGCGCAACTAAAATAATATTGAAGAAAAAACTACGGAGATATGAAGGCGGCACAAGTACTGCTTTTTCATTGCACAGACATCCTTAATGAGGACTAAATAAGAACGGTACTAGTTTATTGCAACTCAAACCGGAACGCAATGTTCCAATCACTGCTGCTTTGCAGCTAAAACAGCTGGAGCTCATACAGCAATTTAGTATGCAAACCTTCTGATGATAGATAGGAACCTCAGTAAAACGTTTATATAACCATTAGTGTAATACACCAGACGTTTCTTGGCGCTTTACTCCCGCTATAAAAATACTTTGACAATACATTAAAGATCAAAATTGGTTGAAACTTTCTACGTATGAAAAAGTCATAAGAAGCTTTCATGGTATAGTCACCTTCACCGCCAGCATGTTTCTGGCGTACTTTTTCGATCGGTTCTTTGAAAATAACGGTATTTGGCGCTCGGTACTCTGTGCATTATTAAATCATTTAAATAGAACTGAAGTTGACAGGTAACAGTAGAACCAAATATTGGAGACGCAGACTTTTGAAACTTAAAGCAGCGTAAATCTGCCTAACGGTTCTCTTGGTCTCTCTTTGAGTTGATTGAACAGCGAACAGAAATTTACATAAACCTAACGAAGTTGTACGTATGCGAGACGACGGGAAACATTACCACCGATCACACCGGTTTACACTCTATCACATAACACATATCTATCAGCTTGTAGAGACCACGAGACTTCACGGTTGGTTCATACTCTACCGCATTATACAATACATCTCTATCAGCTTGTAGAGACCGAGAGACTCCACTTTTATTATAATCGATATTTTCCTTAACATGATATTACTTTTACTACATTAAGAAAAGGTGCTGCGCGATAATAACATCCACAAAATTAAAGAAATGAGCCAAATACTTCATAACATTACCGGCAAAGACGCAAAGTAATGCATTAGTATTTATATTTGATATGAACCAAAACGACCTGATAGCGGTCAGCGAGATCAAAATCTACGTCTGCGAAAGAAAATATAATTCTGTGGTAAGTTTGTATTATTAAAATAAAATCATAAATTTTAATAATTTTTTTTCATATTTTCTATTGTTGGACTTTTTATGTTGAGCCTTGTTGGTTGGCCTCATCATACATAGAAAGGTTAGTAGCCAATATAAAAATAATATAGGTAATAGTATCCACTAACTGTCATATCTGCCTTTTAACTACCTTCGGTTGAAATTTCAATAATAAGAGAGGGTTACAAATTAAATTTTTATCAGTAACAAAGATTTTAATATGAAAAATTGAATAATTGTCCCCATAATAAAAATACTTTTTAGTTACGTGTTTCCGCGTTTGGTATCTATTTCAAAAGCACTGTTTAAATCGGTACGTTAGTTGATCAGCCAGACAGCCTTTTGTATATAGTTACCTACCGATACTCAATTAACTCGTTAACAATACACTGCGCGGTACACACCCTGAGGCATCCTATCAAGTTTCTAGAATATGCAGTATACATACATACAAAACTTCCTGAACTTCACTTCCTGTAACATTTACATGCTACGCGCAGTTAAGCTATTGTCCGAAGTAATCACTGTATAATGACAAATGTCATTATATACATACTAAGCTCAAATATTAAACAAAATGTATAAAAAAGTTAAGCATACATTAACCTTTTTCAGAAACGAACAGCGCCCTATTCAAATTAGAAACCTTATTATACATATATTGCTCATACGTGCTCGTTCAAGTACCAATATAAAGTTTGCATTAACCTCAATTAGGGGAAAGCCCGGGTTATCTGAATACCTGTTAATAACATTTTGGCGTTCCACAGATCAGTATTTGATTAATTATGCAAATGGTTTATTATGAATTGTGTAGGCGCTCAATTACTTCCATGAGTACACACAGTCAAAACCAGTTGGCTCTAACATAAACTTGTGATACTCTTTTCGCTAGTAATTGAGGTGTAACACATACACCACAAGACTAGTCCAGTGCGAACAAGGGTTTGCTTTACCCTTTCGTCCCTTCAATTCCCCTCTGCTTATAAGTTTCGAAGGCAACTAAAAGAACACCATTCAAAGAACATAATATAATTACAACAACGGAAATAGGCATCACGTATCCGCTGTAGGGGGGAAAGAACCTAAAATCATTTCTTTAAAGGAACTTTAAGAACTTCGATTGCAACCAAATCAGATCACTTAGAAACTAATGAGTTGTACCTACGCCGTAATCTTTAAATCAGTTTTTTATGTTAAAAATATTTTTCATTAAATATCATGTTTTAGTGGATATTTTTCATCATTTGTAACAATAAGCTTTAACATCAGCTTTTAACATTCAAAATGCCCATTTTTTGTCATAATAACAAAAACTGTAGCCGAGAGGTGCCTACATTTAAATCAGAACTGTACTGCAATTTTGTGTATTTTTATCGCGATGAAATACAATGTTGGCTATTATGCTAATGGCAGTTATATTTCAGCCGCCGGTGGAAGAAAATTCATAGAAACAAATTATAGACGAATGAAAGGTGAAAATTGCAGACTAATACAAAAATTAAAGTTTCATCATTAACAAACAATGATAAATGTATGGTATAAATAAGATTGTATATGTAAGTAATGTTATATTATTATACATAACATATGTTCGCGCCCGTTCCAATTCTTTCCTGCCAGCGCGTCCTAAAATATCAAAGTAAATATCCGGCGTGAAACGGGGAGAGGCTCGCTTTTGAAACTGTCTAATATCCTGTACTGACAACATTTCACTGCGCTTGCTTTGAGTTACGCGGTATTGGCAACAAACTTACATAATATTATTGTGAGCGCAGCCAACCAACGGCGGCGCTTTCGTAGCGATCTATCGAACTGCTTCAAATGCAATGTTTAACTATACGTTTTATTGCCGCAGCTTCGAGTCTGTCGTAGTCAAATTGTATATTCTGGTTTTCCCAGACAACTATAGTCAATTATTTAAAATTCTTTATTGTTATATCCAACGCTAGCAAACAAAAAGCGAACTTTATGCTTAGTGATATTCTCTGGCAATCAATCCAGAGTAGTGGTGATGGCGGAGTCGAGTATGCTAGTAATAAAATCCAATGATCATTTTTATTGTTTAAATAGTTTTATGTCATTTTAATAATATGCAATTTTAAACTAACAAATCAAACAATTGTGCGTATATCCGTTTTAATATTAATAAGAATATAAATTATTATATTCAAAAATTATACATGAGTATGAAATATATATGTCCGCTAAATACATTTATATTATAAATATACGCAAACTTCCTTCGCCTCTCCTACTGTCACCAAAGTCGTCATACATGCCCGTCTATTAGAGCTACTCTTGACCTGGCCTTTTTTAAGCACGTCTCCGATTTGATTGCAATACTTTCGCCTCCACCTACCGTCTTCTGACTCTGCCATTCACACTCACCCTATAAATCTGTTAAATAGCTGTTTTGTGCTGCCATCGTTAATTCTTCAATAAGCCCAAAGCAGCAGTCTTTTAAAATTCTAAGTCACTACATCATCTTCCATAGCTTTTGATTCTCTTATCACTCTTAACATGATCAGCTGTACTCTCACCGTAGATACTTCTAAATGTTGTGATTTCTTCCGCAGGAAAGAACATGAATGAAACAGGCGAAATAAAGAAAAATCTCCCATGGCCGTAGCCAATGGACATTTAGTGAATTCCATACATTAGCTTATCCCCGTAGCGCACGGAAAAACCGCAAGGCAATAACATAAACCCTTATCTCCGTTTTTGATTTCCCGCCATGTCTAAATATGTTAGATACATATTATTACAATTATTGCTCTCAACATTTTTCCTAAATCAAAAAGTAATTTAATATCTGTATTGAATTGATTACAATTTATAAATTTTTCTATAAGCGGAAAAATGCCATCACTTGCATAGAATTTATCTGTAATTCTCAGATACTGGAACTCGTCTAAAAAATTTTACGTCCACATCAAGTTTAAATCTTTGTAAAGCATTTCTTACCTGCTATTTATGTTACTACTGTTATATAAAAAGGTGAAAATTTGTTGTGTGTGTTATGTAGATAGAATACCTGGCTTTATGTGAGCGTCGCGAGCGCGTGGAGAGGTCTTGCTCGCTGGCAGCGGAGCAAGCGGTGCCGGCCTGCAGCGAGCCGCGAGAGCCGCCCAGCCGCCGCGGTCCCAGTCGGCACGTCATCATATCTGTCAAAAATTAATATATCAAATACGGTGCCAAATGTACACATATCGTATGTAAAGACTAATTTGATTTTCTGAAAATAAATATTTCGGAATGCTATCTTATGGATTGTAAAACATTAATAATTTTTTTCATATAACTTTAGATAACGAATTCAAACATTTATTCTACACTTAAGAAATTTATTATTAGTAACAGTTGTAATAGTAACCGTCCGCAATAACGCATATTATCAACGATTTAACATCTATAATAATATTCGTTTTATATAAAAATATAACCTTCGGTTTGAATTTTATATAATATAGTACTGATTTGAAATATTTTAAAATTAATATTTGCTTTGCAATAAAAATACATTTAATTTTTTTAAATAATAATTGGGACAATTCTAGACAAGGCTATCTGTTTTGAAATTAGGAATTTAAATGGATGTATTATGGTAACGAGACAGCTGATAAATGTATATACGTAAATACAAGCATACTTATATACATATTAGCTGTATGAATATTAATACTTCAGGTCGTAATAAGCAATTTCAGCGTTTCACTTGCAAGTAATCTCGTTTTATCTCGCTTCATCTTGTTTGCCATTTCCATTTTTACATGAAATGATGAGATAAGCTAATGCTACTGTCATCTCTGAAATGGCGTGCAACTTGTAATTGCAAATTCCTCGCTCCGTACATTCCTAGAGCTTGCTATTTCTGTTGCACTAAATGACAGCGTTAACAAAGCTTTATGTTTTCTATCGCGGTACTGTCGCTAGCTACACAATGGATCTATCAAATTTGTCTTCACAAAAATGTCTTACAGTATGAATCCTGTCTTATCACCCCACTACGCTATAATTTATATAAAAATACTTTTCAAAGGTAATACCGAAATAAATTATTTTTTCCACTGCAAATTTTGTTTAGATTATTGTACAAATAAAGTTTTGAAATTACTAAAAAGGTGCATGATGTCATATCAGCTCTATACCGTATAAGAATAACTAGACGAAGACTCGGACAGGCCTGCGAAAAGGAAATCAAGGGTCATCATAAGAGAAAAGAAAGGCACTAAACACCCACCATAAGTCACTTTTAACAGCCCCGGTATAAGTTGAACACCATATGCCAGTTACCTATTAAAAAAGCTTGACGTTAATAAGATCGTCTTCAAAAAAATTATAACCTTTGCAATAACCTCATAAAAAACTAATTTATGAAAATCACAAAAGACAGGGAATGGGACGTAAATACGCAAGGCTTCTAAAAATAGGAATGAAATCTCACAAGTTTAAATAAACACCTTGCAAAGTAAACTCAAACAGACCTAAATCTATACCAAAAAAACTATATGTGACCTCGTGCTGGAATAAACTGAATAAATTCAATAAAGACGGCTATTTATAAGTTTTGTCTCTTCATTGAAGAAATACCCTAAAAATCAGCAAAAGTTTAACGAACTTCGCCTCGACGAGGATTGAGGAATCAACACCAAATGAAAGTAACAAATACGATTAATGCTATCCATCATTTCCACTACTTATGTACATTAAAACAAATTATCGTCCTATAAACTTTGTTGTTTAAGAGAAGAACTAACGAAATACCTTAAATATCGCATGCACTGTTCAATAACTACTTACACCTTGTTAATGTATGAGCGATGTCAAAAATTTAATTGCTGCAAATTCTCTAAAGAAAATCTTTCAGTGCACAAAGATCGGGTGACGCGTAACATTACCTAACGGAAAGTATAAGCTAGAGCGTGGCCGAACGCTATGAGGTCTGACGTCACGGCCGGTGTACGTGTGTGTAAATAGGCACGTGAATTGTTTCATTCGCACCGACTGTAGGCAGTGGTTTTGGTAAATTTTAATGACATGCTACGTCGCACTGCGGAGTGCTGCGGAGACTTGTTACTCCTCTGCTTATCGTATGTTACGCCAGCGGATAAACCCGGATTAAGGACTGTACCTGCCGGCATCGGAGGAAAGATAAAATAGTATAAACACAAGTCAACTGGAAACTTGTGGGCTTTGTGCTAAATTGGGGGTTCAAGAAAAAGATCTATACATTTTGCGGTAAGCCTTTTTATCCAGCGCTAGCATTTACTCGCCAACTCGTATAAATACATAACATAATAGGTAACACAAGGTAGTCTGTGATCACGTTTACAGAATTAGCAGCATGTAATTAAGGAGGGGAATAAATCACGTACTTAAATATTCATAAACAAACAATTTTTCCAAAAGACAAAAAGAGGAACACCTGTCTTCTTTCAATTACTTGGCATTGACTTAGCAAGTTGTTTACTGATCTGTGTGTCTGTATTAATTGAGAAACTTGGCAAGTCATAAAAATTCGAAATAGCAGAGTTATTGACGCAGAGCGCAATTATAAACAATTAATTGAACCTTTAATTCAATTCACACCATAGATAACACTCAGTTATGTATCCCAGAATCAAGACTGTTGTGTTGGGTGAGCAATTTATTGAAAATTAAATCGTCAACAAAGTTGATCTAATTTTAGATCTTATTACTTAATTAGGCCGACATTTTGGATAGGAACTTGGCTCTTATTTCATATTAATATTTTTATTAGGATGTAAATTAGATATTGCTAATTTTATACTTTAAACAAAATAAAAACAGTCTTTTACAGCCAACATAACCCTCACAGTAAACTCTGGTCGCAAAAATATACCCTGTATTTTTATTTATTAATTTCATATATTTGTTTCACAGTTACGTTATAAAATTGTTTTGGGTTATCAAATATTTACAGATAAACGTATCTTCGATGCACAGCGTTCGTTTCATGCAAAAGATTAATCAATCGCTTTTATATCGTATTTATTCAGGCTAAATTTGTTATGTCACTAGGAAAAAAGAAAATATTTGAATGTCTGTTTGAATAGATGAATTTGTGATATTTTAAAATAACACTTCGTGTAAATCCTTATTTACAATATTTTATTATTTGACTCAAATCAATCAAATATGAGTCAAAGTATGTAATTGAAGTCTACTCTTTTACATTGTCACGAGAAACATGCAATTTATGGTAGTTAGCATTGCGAAAATTTCTTACCAAATTATTAATGTCATCGATTAATCAGTAACATTATTTTGCTGTTAAGTATCGTTAAAATCATTAAACCAAAACGATAACAAATCACTGTACCACTGATCACACTATAACCGGCGAAACTTACCAGCTGCCTGTGAAGAATTGGTATTAATTGTTTTTTTTTTATTTGTTTGCTAATTGACTTTCTTGCTTCCTCTAAAAATTGATATTGTTTTGCCGACAATAGTAAACTTGGCTTCATTAGCATGAGTCACGTCCGAGTAATTTCACTTCGTTTATCCTAAGCGAATACATTTCGTTAATAATGGCACCTAGATAATGGCCGGAAAATAATTGAAAGAACTGATATATTCCCACAATGCCAATCTGCAAAAATAACGGTTGGAAAAAGTTAGTACGATTATTGGTCTGATTTTCTACCGTGAAAAGAAGCGCATGTTGGTCCCGCAATACTAACATCGTTTTCGTGTTTGGTTTATGCACAGAGAGTAACAAAGGAACAGGATTCAGTCATAAGTTTCTGCTTCTGTATATGGAAATCTGCGACGAACATCAAACAAGACTATGGCAAAACGACTCTAGTGTCAGTAAATTCAAGCAAAGCTTATTGGTTGTTAATAGACTAGTTACATGCAAAGCTGATTATGAAACAAGGTACTGGCACACGCGATTTTGTATCAAGTGCTCATTATCGACCTAAAACACACCTCGGAATATTTTATTTTCTCATTTTCATACAGACCTGGCGGTACATAATGTACAACGTTCATTATGTATACGTACATATATATCTTGCATTGAATAAAACAATTTGAGTTTAAATGAATAATAATTTTGTTTCTATAAAAGATTAGACCGTCTCTGCTTTGTCGTCTCAGTTTCAAATACAGTAATAACACAAGATTTTCCTGTTATTCTGTGAACAGTATCTACAGATCCGTTCTTAGAAATTGATCTACGTTAAGCTTATTAGGATTAGTTTGTGAGCTCTAACAAACTACATTTCCAAGGCACAGATAACAATTTGAGAGCTAGACGTTGCAACTACTTGTTGCCAAATGTAGCCAGGGTTCGAGTTCGCAAATTTAGCCACAACTTTTCCAACAAGACTATTGCACGTGCAGCAAAAGCTTACAACGAAGGTCCACAAAACTCTGCACCACCAAGGGATGGAGAGAAATTGTTCTAGAGATATATTCGTATAAAAGAGCTTACGTAAGTATCTAGTTGCATTGTACGAGTACGTATTGTAACTTAATAACTGTATTTCACTGGCAAAATGAGGAGTTATTGCAAAACTTGGTTTTGTTGGCCACGAACATAATGCCTTCATGCGTTTCATTATTACGACTGAATCTCTATTTTAGAAACGTTAACCTTCGCAACAAATCTCAATTGCAATAACATTGAGTTGCATGTTTATATTTATTTATTTATTTATTTACTTACACTAAGTTGACATTACAGAATTTTAATCTAAATCGTTCACATAGCCTAACTCGACATACTTAATCGCTGCTCTGTGAAATTCAGCAGGTGTAGAAAAAAAGATATCCAAATCTGGATTCCCGTCCAGAACACCATTGAGCGACGTCATTGCCGTAACCAAGGATGATTCTCTCATCAATTTTAACTTGCAGGCTGGCACTGCAAACAATTT
>DWUN01003661.1:0-11745 GCA_018249975.1 Passova gellias
ATGGCCACATATTTTAATATGTATCAGATATATACAATTCCTTCGGCGGTCAGAATGTTTCGGTGATACGCGAGGTCGTGGGTTCGATTCCCGCCCGGGACAAACATTTCTGTGTGCGGCACATTTGTTTCTTCTGTCCGGTCGTAATAATAATATCTATATAAGTATTATATTGTATGTTTATACTTATATAGATTATATTACATCCAGATATAAAACAAACGAATGTTCGTTTGCCTGGGAATCGAACCCGCGACCTCGCGTTTAGCGGTTAGGTCTCAAACCACTCGACCAAAGCCAGAGACAATTTGATTATTCTATTCATATGTACATACGTATTAGCTAATATTGTCGTATTGTGTGAAATTTACAAGTAAATCAATCAAATACAATTTCAAACAAAACATTAAAGAGAATTTAGTCAAAGCCATAAAAATGTATGTATTTTGGACTTGCATCAACATTTTGTTTCTGGTCTTCAGCTTTTATGACTGGAAAATAATTTATTTACATAAAATTATATTTAATTTCTTGGATTCCAAACGGCTCGACGGTCACAGTTTAAAGCTCAAGCGGTGCCCACTATCCCACGGTTGGGAGTGGACTCGACATTTGAATACGCCACGAGGCAGCGACACGCGATGTTAGTTCCAGGAAATAATCGCCTTCAATCGCCTTCCTTTCGACTAACTCTATTGGACTGGTTGGTCTTTTGCAGTAGACCAAACGGTCTTTCGAATTTGAACGTCGGTATGGCCAATTCCACTTCGTCTTTACAGTGGACTATCCGTTCTTTTCAATATAACGCTCGGTCTTTTCAGTAGACAGTATTTTTTGGACCTTAAACATGCTAATATACCTTTAGGGTGTTTAGTTGATAGAAATAAGTATAATAGACGAAGGAAATATGAATAAAACGTAGAAGCCGACATCCAGGCATCCAAGGATCGAGACGCCGGATCCTGCAGGAACTCCTAACCAAATGTGAACATGTCTAAACATGTCTAAACATGTTTAAACATGTCTTAACGGGGTATATTTTTTAAGTGTTCTCAGTATTTTCAGTTTCGACATTATCTAGAACATTGCAAGGAAACCTAACGACTACTACGCTAAAGGTGGGATCGGGTGCTAACAACTAACTTTGTACTGAAATACTTAATTTATTTATATATATATATACCTAGTATGGCGTGCGACATTTTATTTACAGATTAAATATACTAATAAAAATAAATGCCATCACTTAATTAGGATTTCTTAACTTTATCGAGCTACTTGCGGTCTCCAGAAGACCAGAGTAGACCGCACCCTCATTGAAACAAAACGAAAGTTTCGAGTAGACCAAACATTTTGATCCGCTATTCGATTTAAACTGGAAAAATATCACGGTCTTTCAAGTAGACCGGTCTACTCTAGAACTATAGCGAGCGAAATGCAAGTTACTCTTGCAAATGCGCTTCAGAAGATTATAATATCGATCAATCATCTCTTCAAACCGCGGTTAAGTTAAAGAAATGAGTTGTAAATTTGATACTTTTGTTTTATAAATCGTTCATGTGAATCACGAGAATTTTGATACTTTATATAGAGTAATGTCTTCGCTGAAACGCGTCTAAGAAGGTCTCCAGCGAACCCTGTCTTCGATCAATTGTATACTAATATGAACTATTTAATTATCCTAACTGGCACGAGTACAATTCGGCAATGTCCCAAAAGACCGAATAGACCGAAAATCAATATTTTCTATCGCGAACTTCCATCATACATCCCTCGCCTTACAAACCCTTTCACTCCCACTCTGTATCGTCATTACCTGGCACATAATAATTTGGTTTTGTCTCTTTTAACAAATGGCGGCGTTTTATAAACTTATTTTTAACTTATCAGTGGAAAGTTGTTTTAGACCTATTTTTATACAGGATTGAGCTAATTGCAGCATATAAACAGCATTTAAAAACACTATGTCTGGTCTACTGAGTAGACCTATGGTCTTGCAGTAGACCGTTTAATACGCGATAATGGAATTGAAAATAATTCAATTTACATATAAGATATTTAATACATCTTGATAATCTTTTGGTCTACTGAATATTTTATTTTTATATCTATTTGGTAGATTTTCGATTTTAATAGACTATGCGAAAGTCACCTACATGATTCATTTATGATATTATTCAAGCGGTACTTCTGTGATGTTGCAGAAGTAGAAAATCCACTTAAAGTCAACATAATTTGCATCCAATCGAGAAGACCGACAATTCCAGATGAGACCGATGGTAATCCGCTTGGACTGAGCTCGACCACAGTCGGACGTTCCACCGATGTCATTTGGAATGATTTTCACGCAACTACCACAAGTAGACTAGTAGACCATGTTGTTTCATTAGTCCGCAACTTTGAAATATACATTTAGGCGGCATTTTCGTTGTTTTAAACTGTAGAACCCCAAGCGTGAGCTCGAGCTGCGGGCGCCGTTTGTGTCACAATACACGTCAGTTCGTGTCGGTAGACCGCCCACGGTCTACTGTAAATGATTTGACACCATAGCTCAATCGCGATCGCAAAGCCGTACGAATTAATTTTAGTAGGATGGTCTACTTGCTAAGACCACGGTCTATTCAAAAGACCTTTGGTCTACCGAAAAGACCATGGTCTACTGAAAAGACCATTGGTCTACCGAAAAGACCATGGTCTACTGAAAAGACCATTCCTTCCAGTACACAATTGCACTAGCATATTTCACGGATTTGCGGCGATTGCGCCGGTCCTATATGGCACATATAACTATAGCTATTCACATGACTCCTATATATGACATAATATAACGGTTGTGTTAGAGTAACAGTCGGTTCCGCCTGTGATGCGTCGAGGACGGCTGCTGGACGGACCTGTGCTTCCTCAGCAGGTGTCTGTGCTGCGGGTCCAGCATGGCGGTGTAGCCGGCCGGCGTGCACAGGTCGGGGTGGCGCCGGTAGAACGACCGGTAGCCCTCGTGCAGCAAGTACACCTCGGGGTAGTGGAGCGACGGGTAGTTCTCCTTGTTCTTCGCGCGGTCGGACGACCGGAGGAAGCGGGATCTGGAAGAAAAGAGTACCATTAGAAGACTGATTATATTTCTTTGAGAAAGGGGTATGAAGTCCACAATATTCAACAATTATAGTAACTTGGAATCTATATATAAATGGATAAACAGACACCACTACAGCACATTTTTCTCTTGTTTTTAATAAACAGACATAAATGATACTTGCAGTTTTACACAGAGCAACTAAAACCAAAGGCAAGAACGGTTCTATCCTTTTCTTACTTATTATTATCTAGAATAAAGTATTTGCAGTAGCACACAATAACCCTAAAAGACCACGGTCTACTGCCGGTCTACTGAGAAAACCGAAGAAAAAACAACATGAGAGACTCAACTTACAGCTTGGGTCCCCGCTCGAGCGAGAATTCGCAGTGGAAGATCAGGATTTTCCTCTTGGACTGCTCGTCCTTCGGTTCGAGGGGGTCATTGACCAGGGTGAGGATCTGAGCCGGGGTGTACAGGTTCACGGCGCCCAGGATGTGGCCGCCTTCGTACTCGTACGGATATCGACAGTCTATAACCTGAAAAATTGAGATTCTGGCTTCAAATTGGTGCACACACTTCTAACTTTGCAAAGTCACTGCTTGCTGCAATGTGTGAAGGCGGTCAATCCACAGTTTGACAGTGTACTCTGTAGACTATGATCTTGAGCCATCCGTTTATGAAGGGAAAGTCCTATCATATCTTCATGGCCTTGTTGGTCGAGCAGTTAGAGACCCTGACCTCAAAATCGAAGGTAGTGTATTCGATTCCCACCCAAAAATTTGTGTCATGAGCACATTTGTTTGTTGTGACTGCGGGCAATAACATTTACCTATATAAGTATTATATCGTATGTATATGTTCGTGTATCAGCTGTCCGGTTACCATAACACAGGTGTTCGTTCAATTACCTAGTTTGGAAGCAGATAGCCACTTGTGGAATTGTACACAGGTTATTATTACAGTAAGAATTCATGTCTGGGGACATGAGTTAATGAACTTACCTGAAAGTCGCAAACGCTGTCGGTGAAGTTCCCCCGCAGCAGCGCGGCGAGGGTGTCGCACGAGATCGACTTGAGGTCGGAGTGGTCGCCGCTGGTCAGCGGCAGCGCGAACGGCAGCGAGAAGTCGCCGATGAGGTCCGGGTCCACTGCGGCTGGAGAGCGGGGAAATGGGTGTTAGAGCAATTGCCGAATCGGTGAAGAGATATACCACAAATATTAACATTGACAAGATAAGGTTGATCAGGTTTGCGAGAATAAAGATATTTGGCACTCGGCGCTTTCTGGCTAACCCCTTTAGAGCCCTGGGGTGATGGTATGTTGTTGTTGTTGTAACCATTGAATAGAAATCTTTACTACTACTATCAACGGGATAGCTTGTTTGTTTGTCTGTCCTTCTTTCAGGTCCGAACGGAACAACAAATTATGCTGCACACACAAATGTTTGTCCTGGGTGGGAATCGAACCTACCATCTCCGGTTTAGCAGTCAGAGTTTCTAACCGCTCGACCACGAGGTCAGTCATAAGAATTCATATGACACTTACATCGTGCTAGCGCAGACATAATGGAAGCGTTGTTTTCTGAGAACGCCCGGTGCAACATCGGCCTCGATTTAATCTCCAGCTCCGGACTGTGGCAGTTGGACTTCCGTCTCTTACCGGACCCGCTGTCCACTTCCACACCCCGCTTCTGCGACTTCTTTTCGGCGCTGGGACTCTCCGTTATTGAAAACAGAGACACCCTCGCCTTGGAAGCTTCCGGATTGAGACTGACACTTCTGTGCAATATCGGCCGTCTCAAGTTGAACTCTTTCTCCGGCAGAAAGTTGTCTTTTATCTGCCCAGACAGCAGCTCGCTGAAGTTGGCCATTTTCGGACTGTTGGATATCTCCTCGATGTCCAGAAAAGGTTCCTCCAGCTCAGATATAAAGCCGCTCTCCATGGAAGCCGTTGATTCTGATGGGAACCTCAGTTTGGAAGATGCCGGAGAACACATTGAGCCGATACTGGAATCGCTCTTTTCGTGTCTCAGTACAGTTTTCGTTGGCGTTTCGTTGAATTTCAAGCTCTTTTTTACTGACGCGCTGCTGGTGGACGGCCTCTTGGCCGCGGGGGACGTGAATTCGAAGCTTTCGTCCTCGAAGTTGAGCATTCTGTTGGTAGAGTTTGGTTTGTTGAACGACGTGGACTGTTCCAGGTCGGACAAAGGCGCTCCGAAGTTAAAGTTGCTAGATGTTATTTTCCTAGACGTGGATCTCCCTCTGGATATAATATTGGGACTGTCTGTTGAAATTATCTCATACTTATTGCATTGGTCGAAGTTGTCCGCATCGAACTCTTCTTCCAAATCGTGTAACGTATCAAATTCTGGTTCCAGATCTTCGTTGAGACTCTTCTGCGGCACAAACAGGTCTTGCTCCTCCTTTAGCTCTATTCCGAATGCTTTTGATGGCAGTGCGTCCGTGAAGTCCAGCTGAAATGGAGAGGACAATGATAAATGGGTGCTGTAAATTCTGTAAATGTGAATTCTGAGTTCAGTCTCCAAATCTAATTGTCTTGGTTCAATTCAAATGCTGCAATACACTTTTGACTTTTCAATGTTATATACATTTTATAAATCATACACTCACTGTAATGGCAATGATAAAAATTGTATCAAATGCCAGACAGCATTTTCCCTACCGGATCTTACCGGGTACTACCGGTCGACCAGCTCTCCTCTCATAGTGAGAGTGATTTAGGGCATAGTGTACCAAGCTGGCCAAGTGCAGATTGGTTGACTTCACCCACCGTAAGGTTGGTTTTTACATTTAGTTACTGCATACGTTTTTAACAGTACATTCAAATTCGTTCTTTTAATAAACTAATCTTGCGTATAAAGATGTAATTTCTTTAACAGAATGCAACCCCATTTAATAGCAATGATTTATAGTTAAAAGTAGTTCTATTACCTTAGTCATGGACCAATTCATCTTCTGCGCTTGGAAGGACTCTCCGAACGAGCAGTCCCTGGTTTCCTCTTCCATATCCAGCTTCATGAACGTCTCGCTCATGAACGGACTGTTCTCTTTGTTAGACATTTTGAATTTAGACCGCTCCTCGAATATCCGTGTGATTTTAGAAGTCCTTTTCAATGAACGACTGGTGAGGGGCGACGATGATGAGTTGCGGTCGAGGAGAGGTGATTTTCGGTCGAACGGTGACGTGTTTAATCGGTTTATGAAACAATTCTGACCAACTAGAGGCGATTTTAGCCGATCGATCTGATTGTGCAACGGAGATTTGATGTTCGGCGATGTCTGGTTGTTGTGCGGTGACTTTAACCGGTCGATTAAATTTGGTCTGTATATCTGTAGGTTGTTGATTTCTCCCAACACTCTATGTTTCGACGGTGTGCTGATGGGCGAGCTGTGGGGAGACTGACGTCTATTGAAATCGAGGGAATGTGGATTCATTTTGTGTTTAAAGTTGTTTGTGACCGACTCCACTTGCTTCCGCTTCTTGGAATTGTTCCCGGAGTTGATCCTGAAACTCTCCGTTATCAACCTGAAAGGAACATAACATGTTGGTTAAATATTTGGGGGATGTTTTTGTTCTTTGATTCTTTGTTCGTTCAGTGCTCTGATGATCATTGCTACATTTATTCATTTAATAACAGTACCTTAGCCGTCCTATACATTTATGTTCTGTCTCTTTCTATCGTATATTTAATACTGAGAGGATGAACACAAGTGTAACAGCAAAAATTATTGGGAGAAACAATTTGAAAAACCCAATTTGTGACAAATTAATTATTAATTGTGTAATAATCATATTCTAAGCTGTTTTTATTAATGATCTTTAGACTTAAGGGCAAGGGAAGTTAATTTTTTTTTAATAGATAAACGGTGTAAGTTTAATAATATTTTAGTGTTTTAGAACAAAGGCAATGTTATACCTAAAAATAATATCGAACCCGAACCTAACATTCTCACGCGAAAGAACCACCATTCTCGACGGACGTCAGTACGGAACTAACGGACAGCGCCTGCACGCAGACAACTTATACCGACACACAATAGCTAAGGAATTGTTAACAAAAAGGGCGCATCACAATGCCTTTAGCGCCCCGTCGAACCAATATCGGCTATCGCACTCGTAAATATCCCCGAAACGAGTTCTACGCACCTCTACATCCATTCCCAGGGCGGAACACCTCCATTCCGTCCTCACAATGAACATCAATGTTTTTTTTTCCAAGAGCAAAGGTTATGAGAACTTAAAACTGTAGACACTTTCGATATTCACATGCTATGACTGAACGGTTGAGTATTTGTGCATATTATACTTTTTTTTTACAAAAGCAGGTAGGTAAGTTGCAATGTAAGAATCGTATGGTGATTGTGGTGGGCGGACTGACATTTGCGTTCGCGCGCTTTTGTTTGCAATGTCACGTCAAAGCTAAGTTGCGTTCTGAAATCATTCGTGCGAAAATTGATTTAAACGATTCTTTAAAAAATATTAATTACCTTTTTCGTTGAAAATTTAAAAGAATAAAGCAATGTTAATAGGCTTTAAAATGTTGTATCTGTTTGATCCATGTATACATTTTATTCAAGACCATTTTGGGTTTTTGCAACAACTTCATAACTTGTATTTATAAAAATCGTTACTTTTCATTATTGTATGAACCAGCTGTTATTTAGTTTAATGAATATATATTCGGTATTCAAACAGTTTTTTTCACAAACATTACAACTTATGTGTACCTAAAATGTTATTTTATCTTGGGTTCCATTTGAATACGTCTTCCTATTATTTAATCACGAATAACACATGAAATTATGGTAATACGAAGCCATTATTAGCACGATTACAATTTCTAATTCACGAAACGAGAATCGGTTGGAATTATCAATATTCAGTTAGGCGTTAGAAACGTTTCTCCGAAGGGGTAACATAGATTTCATGAATAATAAATAAATATCTGCCGTCGCCAGTTATAACGGAAAATCTTTGGGATCATCACAGTTGTTGTTGAGTAAACTCAATAGGGCAACTTTCATTTTATTTTTTCTAAGTAAATCTTGTCTGTCCGCAGATATCACAACATTTTAATTTTTTTAAACGAGATGCGATTGTTTATGCGTTAGATGCCAACGGGCCCAACAGCCTGTCATTGAAACGAACAGTGTAACAGGTGATTGAAATATTTGTGTGAATGTTTTTTAAAGTGCATAAGTCAAGAGTGGCCAGCGTCGAGCGACATACACCTTACAATTTTTTATGATCAAAAATTTAATTGCCTACGTCGCTTATGTCATCATAGGTTAAATTTTTAGCTATTACAAAAAATAACAAATCATTAAAGCCTGAATTATTAACAGCCTGAATTAAATTTTACATTATTCACAATCTTTTTCCTCTACGTTTGTTTAATGAAATTGTTAAACAGTGGTATTCGTTACCGGCCAGGGCTCTGTCGGTAACGTACGATCCAGTTTTGTCTTTAATTACAATGTTCGCCCAGTCTGTCAGTTACGAATACCTAACGCCAACGGTCTCAGAAGGAGCCCGTTTCATTCACCGTCGCCCTTACAGCCGAACAATGCTTGCATTTGTTGCACCCGACGTCTTGGGGGTTTTTTTTTTGCTGGGTTAACGGTAATGACCGACAGACAGGGGGGACTTTTATATATAGATTTTATATAACAGTTCTGATTTCGAGTTCACGTATATAATACGTATATCTACCGTTATTATATAAAAGTAACCGGTTGGCGATGAAACTTATGCATAGATAACTGTCAAAAAGAAAAAATAGATTACCAGCCACGATGCTAACTAGATAGCTAAGTTTTATGATGAAGCAAGGTTAGACAACAGAACGAAATATTGACAATCTAACTCTTGTCCCATTGCTTTGGTTTCGTACTACATGTAACTTTCAAACATATCATTTTACCGAAATCGCAAAAAAAAGTTAAATAGCTATAAGCATAATGCATATATTTGCTAATTTTTTTGCTATTCATCAAACCTGTTAACTTATAAAAATAGTACAGTGTTTAGCATAAACATATACTTGGCAGACAAATCGAGTCCCTTTGCCCGGCCGCGCAGCACTTCAACGAACAATAGCGATGCACCGGTCGATTCCACAACCGAAATATCACAAAAGGAGATAACGAACACCTATTTGCATAAAATATATATCCCTTCACAACTAGACCCTTTCGTGACTCCATATTTTAGGGCACCTTCGACATTTAGACCGACGACGCAAGGGATACTTTCGGATTAACCCACTCGGGGCTGGCGTCGTAGAAACTTGAAATGGATGCATTCAGTTTAACAGTTTTTGTTTTGACAATTAGCTCGCGAATTGTCTATTGTGCTGTGTGCGAACGCGGCGAAATACCATCGTCATCTTAAAAGTTTCAGTTGATTTTTATAATCGGATTGTAAATTATTAATCGGTTATGAAGTAGCAGATGTTGCACGAGTTAATTTAACAATTACTAATCCTCACAGTCCAAACCTAAAACTAATTATATTGTTCTAAAACTAATTAAACAGTGTACGTTTCATATTTAAAATTAAGTAATTATTTCTAATGTACATTAACGTAATTAAGTTATAAAATTACCGTACGGATAATAATTGCCTGAAACAGAACACAGTTTCCTTTTATACCAATGATTGGCCATGTTTAAACTAATATTATAAAGAAGAAACATTTGATTGTTTGTTTGCGTCGAATAGGGTCTGAAACTAGTGGAGCGATTTTAAAAATTCTATCACAATTAGAATCCTACATGATCCCCTATGAACATAGGCGGCAGGGTATTTTCAAAATCGTTACGAAAAAATACCAAAAAAATCGTTATATCGCGTACGCTGCGGATATTATTGAGAATAGAGCAGTGATGTACCCCCGCGCGAAGCCGGGGCGCGCCGCTAGTTATTTATAGCTATCCTTGTTGCCCTCAAAATGTGCACCTGCGCAAAATTAAAACAAAACCCACCATAGACTAACAGATGCCGCTGATTTCAAACGCCGAACATCCCTCGCGGATGATGTACGACAGCCACAGACCCTGTAGCGATAATTTACGACTTTGGAAAAACGACAAAAACCACAGCGAAATCCGTTAATCCTTGTAGTATCTGTACACTGTCCTCGCGGTGGAGCGGCTAGAGACCCTGACTGCAAAGCCGGAGGTCGCGGGTTCGATTCCCACCCGGGACAATAGATTGTGTGTGCAGCACATTTGTTTGTTCTGTCTGATCGTAATAAGTATCTATATAAGTACTGGTAGACCCGACTACGCGTTGCCGTGGTTCAATTATGATAACTCAATCTTTTATATGTAACAATCCCGTGATTCGATCTTGTCCAACTAAGCGTTGCCCTATAAATGATATTGATATTGCAAAAAAAAATTCAGATTATTAATTGAGATAAAAACTATCCTATCTGTTAAGTTGGACCAATTTACACACAGGTGTAAAATTTGATTAAAATCGGTTAAGTGACTTAGGAGTCCATCGCGGACAAACACTGTGACACGTAATTTATATATATTAAGATAATGTTTCAGAGACGGGTCTGGTAACCTATAAAACCCTCTCACTATGAGAGGAGACCGGACCAGCAGTGGAATAATAAAAAGGTCGGGAAAAAGTGAACTGTCCATTTTACCCCGACTGACCTCGTGGTCGAGTGGTTAGAGAACCTAACTGCACAACCGGAAGTAGTGGGTTCGATTCCCGCCCAGGACAAATATTTGTGTGGGCAGCACATTTGTTTGTTCTGTGTCTGATCGTAATGAAAATATCCATTTAAGTGTTAAATCGCATGTATATATATAAGTATATTTATCAGCTGTCCGGTTACCATAACACAGTCATTCAATTGCCTAATCTGGAATCAAATAGCCGTATGTGGAATTGTCCTCAGTCATCCCTATTAATATTATAAATGTGAATGTACGTTTGTTTGTTGCGCTTTCACGCGAAAACTACTTAACCGATCGCCATAACATTTTGTACATATACACTTGGAGGTATTAAAAGTACCATATGATACTTTAAAAAAAAAAAAAAAATTTTTTTTTTTTTACGAAGGATAAAAAATATTTGTCAAAATTTTCAGTGTCCGAAAATTAGTCCGTCCGTTATTAGTCCGTCAGAAAAATAAAAGGCTACCCAAAGTCACTATTCCACGAGGACAAAGCCGCGGACAAAAGCTAGTTAATTAGAAAACGGACTGTTATCAATTTTGGTCGGTTCATCGTCATTACTTCGTCACTATCACGATCATCGTTACCATGATAAGCATCATAATATGTTACTCATTTCTATACACGATATTCGCTACCGAGACGCTTAGACTAACCGCGATAATAAGTACCATAGTATATTAGTGTAATAAAGACGCCTCGTATAGATTGGGCGGAATACTATCAATGAAATATACGACATAGTTTAGGAGGCATTAATATTAGACCGTACCGGATTGTGTCGTGTGACTCCGTGTTTTTGGCGCGTTTTCTCTGATTGAGAATGATGTTCGCCTCGGCAGTGTAATGGTGTTTGCAAGTGTTTATTGGTTGGACTGCCTCGTTGGTCGTGCGGTTGCTAGCGCGACTGCCGATCGGGAGGTCCTGGGTTCAAATCCCGGGTTGGGTA
>DWUN01003662.1:0-11744 GCA_018249975.1 Passova gellias
ACCCAACCCGGGATTTGAACCCAGGACCTCCCGAACGGCAGTCGCGCTAGCAACCGCACGACCAACGAGGCAGTCAGCCTCTTTTTAGGTAGACAAAATTATATGGCATAGGTAAATCAGAAAACAGTTAATTTCTATTTGGGCACTAAAATTGTCATCATATATTTTGAACAATGTTGAAAAGATTTATGACAATTAACCAAATACAGTTCTCAATACATGTAAAGGTGGACCATCTATTTGCGTTTAATCTCATCGAGTCACAAAGGAACCACATCTAAGTCAAACATAACATCGGTAGACGTGTGCAACGCTGCATTCTCCGCGTTCGAGGACCAGCTGAGCGTCGATTGCGCCGAAGCAGCTCTGCAGGGTTGCATCGAGGACGCAGGAGGCCGCACCGTGGCGCGGCGCCGTCTGCCGCGTCACATCGCCGTAGCTGAGGTACATTGGCCACGAGTCCTTTTACTTCTCGAAAGGCGGTAAAACCTATACGCGCGAAAAAAAACTACCTCCGCTACACCTATTTCTTATGATTAAATGAAAATAATTAAGTTAGATAATCAAAATCAACGTGACACCCGTTTAGTGTTCAGTATTGAATATGTATCAAAATGTTTATTTAGTACACTCGGTGTTAACATCGGCTTCGGTGCAATATACGAGCAACCGTAATTTCAGGGTCTACGGGCGTACAACGCGTACGCCGCCCGCGGCGCGGTGCTGTTGGCGCAGCTGCGGCACGGCCTGTACGCGGAGACCGACCGCTACGTCGCGCATGCGCACATTGCGAACACTTCTCACGCCACCACGATGCTCGTGTCCACTCGGTGAGCTTCATCCATTTACTCTTTTCGCGTCCCGCTGCCGACCACGAGTGTCTTCTTCGATTGGGGAAGGTCTGGAGGATACTACGTCGCGCTGCTCCGGTGCCGAATGGTGACGGTACGCATCACTGATGCCACTGGGCCATGACTTCCCCTTATGTATTTGGAAGCGTTTAGAATAGGAAGTTACGAGATTCGAAGGTTTTTGTCTTGTCATTGACTGACTGTTGGATTAGCGGTTACAGAATGGTATAATGAGCACGAACATTTTATTCTGGGTCTGTCTGTAGGAATCTATAAGAATATGCACTTACAAATGTCTATATCCAGTTTATCGACTATCTGGTCACTGCAGTACATGATCTGTCTAGTTTGGCATCAGGTTCTTTCTTTCTTTCATTCCCAGGCACATATTCCTGGCGCGGATGACGAGCGACTACGGCGCGTGGCACATCGAGTGGCAGGTGAACCTGGACGACCTGATCGGAGTGCCACAGATACAACACAACAAACTGATATTGAACATCAAACAGGTGATGTAATAATAATAATAATATCCTGGGACACTCTCGCACACAGCCATTAGATCCCAAATTAAACTGAACTTGTCCATTGGTAACCTTCTTTTCTTTTGAAATCGTTTATTGTTCTATTTCTGGACACCTGCTTTCCTGCTCTAGACCATAGAGCATTGTGATTTACGCCAGGAAAATAAAAACTACAGCTATTTTGAATTATATCCATTATGTGTTTCGAGCGCTTTTGATATTAAACATTTCTTTTGTAACGTCCAAGTGGCTGAATGTTATTGAACGGCTCTGTTTTCAATTTTTAGGACGAACTGGTGAATTACTTTTCTACGGACGAGAAAGATATAGAGTTTCCGGAACCGGACGTGCTTCGTTGGATGCAGAGCAAGATCGAGTGCGCTATGGTGCAGACATTGGAAGACAAGCGTTGTTCGGCTGAACCCTCGTAAATATGTATATTAATGGAGTAATAAACACGCCCCTTATCACTTGAGCTCCTAACACTGGGTAATTAATCGTTTTTGGTGTATTGTTTTAAGTTATACGTGCGTAAAGACCAGAGATAATCTTGGTCGGGGGTAGTATTTTTTCCTTAAAATAATTCCTTTTTATTTAAAGTGAACACTGGATAATTAATCATTTTTGGTGAATTTTTTGCGTGCACAAGGATCAGATATAGCCTTGGTCGGGGGTTGCATTGTCCTTAACGTAATTACTTCTTATACAGTGTACAAATAATTATATTTGTTTAATACTTGGCATTCATTCCCGAAGCCGTATTCATTTTAGCATACCTACATTTGAAGTGTTAAATTATATTTTTATTAATGTTTTGTATGTCGTATAACTGTGGAAAGGGAATTATGCACAATAACTCTGATATATTTTAAGTTACTATTAGGTAAAACTTATATATTTTATCATAATTTATTTTAAGTATTTCTATGATCTCAGACAGTTGATATGTTGTTACCTATTAATTAAAAGCTTTGGTGTAGAAACAATGCGGTTTACACGAGTATTATCATATACCGTCACACCAGGCCCCTAACGGGGTAGACAGAGAGGACCGAGTGCCAAATATCTCTGTCTTCACAAACATGATGCGCTTCGGCGACATTCATCACTGTCCTCATGCATACACGCCGGTTTCGCAGACTTGATTCCCCCGTCAGCCAATGTCTGATCTATCTGGTCGAGATAAGACTGTCTTGGTCTCCCTCGGCACCTACATCCATCAACACTCGCTTTGAATTTTTTCCACATGCCAACATCGGAGCATTCCTTTTCTCAAAGCATCTCTTTTACACAAAGCATCTTTCTTACATCTGCATTGCGAACGCGGTCGGCAAGTCGCTGCGAGAGCCAAACCACATATTCGGCGGGACGAGTATTTCGTGCATATTATTTGCAACCCAAGCTTTTACAGTATAAGATCTTAAAAACTATTAATAATAGAGAAATCGAAAAATTGGTAAATTTGTAACTTAGTATTTAAAAATAAATGTTTTTCAAATTCGTAAATTAGTTATAGTTGTTGTAGGTGTTTTGTTTAGTTTGTTGAAGATCTAAAAAAATAAAAAATAAAAAAAATCGTTCGTAGATTTATTTATTTCACGTATTATCATAATTATCTGTGTATCAAATTAAATGCAAATATTGTGGTGAATTGTTTATTTATTGATGTTAAAAATATTTTCATATTAATGTATGTATTAAATAATGCATAATATAATATACCTATTTAATATTGTCATTTATGAACGAAAATATCTGTATTCTTTGTTATTATTATTATAACATTGGAGTCAACATCTACCCATTACTACTGCCAACGGCACAATAATTTTACAACCATCGCATTTTCAAATACAAATTGTTAAAACTGTTGCTCATCTCTATATCATATTTTTGTCTTTTAAGTATACAACATAACATAGGAGACATGAGTTATCTAATACAGAAAAAATATACAACTAAACGTTTTATCTGTATTTAAATCTGGAACGTATTGCATGACAACGAAGTAATACAACTAAGTGTGTCTTTGGTCGAAAAATATTATAACTCTATTATAGAAAAATAACGATAATAATAAATATCTGTGTATAATGGAAATGATCATAAAGTTTCCGAAATAATATTACTAATTTAGACATGCGCTAGATTTAAACGAAGATTTTAAAGTGAAAATAAATATCGCCGCAGAGGATTATCACTCTTGATATAATTTTATATGTTATTTTTAAGAAGTGTCCCGTTAGCAGTCTGTGGAGTCTCAAATTCCAAATGCAGTTTATATAAGACTAGTTAAAGATTCGTTTTGATTCCTGGAATAAGTAGCACTGCAACAGTTCTCAGTTTCTTTCTTTCTTTCTTTCTAAATCGGGGCATAACAAAAGAAGCCTCGATCCTACGACAGAAGCAGTGGAATCTTATAAATAATGAATTACTGGGTCAGTCATATTGACTAGTTAGAGATTAAATTGCAATAATGACGAAAGCTTGGCTAACTGTTATTATTCATTTGTTTATAAAAATATTCTTATACGCTTATAATATTCGGAGAGTTTTATATAGTGTTTGTGTAATAAATTCACATAATTAACGAGCTTGTATTGAGTATAATGATTGTATGTTTTATTATTACATTATTTACGTAAATTTAGTCCAGTAAATACTGCATCAAACCCAGCATTTAATATCGGGTGCATTTTTTTTTGTTTGTAATAAAACACGTTAAACAAAGTTCGTCGTGACATAAATTCTGGTTTTCGGGGCGGGCATCGGTGCACTGTGGCTCAAATGACTAATCACTCCCTTATTTTCAAGATGGCGGGCGTGGTACGCCGCCCCCCATCTCAATAATTAGAATTAAAGTTCACGATGACGTGTTTTATAAAAAAAAACGCATCCGATATTAAATGCTCGGTAGGCCTGTGTTCATACTGAATTTATTGGACTAAATTACCTGCTAGTTTTGGAAGAATACCTAATAGTTTAAGATCCAGCGGAAGCCAGGCAGCCATACGTTATTTAATAAAACTCTTAATTTAGTGATTATTCGTCCTCACTCAAAGTCTGCCACACGGCTGGGTGACACTATTTTCATGGTAAGAATGCAAAGCTTACAAGATTTATTACGGATGGGGTAAAATCTGCTGGCTCTTAGAATATTTCGGGCTTTTGGATACATATTTACATCTTCTATTACATAACCGCTATTATGTTACTATTTCTACCTGTATTTATATTGTGATTTGTATACATAAGTTATGATTGGGTTTTGAGAAATATGCACAGTGAATTGTTTTAGGACTGTCTCATCGAAAACCAACGTTATGACATAATAAAACTATGTAAAATAAATATATCTCACTCGGTGGTCATAAATGTTTTTTAAATTGAGCAAAAAATAAAAATAAAATCAAAAAAAAAACGCTCGTGTTTTATTTTGCTTCTGGAGCATCATGCATATTTATGCTTAATATCGTATGAACAGGATTTATCCGCCATATTTATCTAACACGACAGCGTCGTTAGTGTGTCGTGGAAATGACACGATATGCTGCGTCCACCGCAATTCATTTGACGCTGACATGTAACAATCACGATGCAGTTTATACGGGTACAACAATCACGGCGAGCGGGGAACGCGAAGACAGGCGTGACAGGAGCCGATGGGAATGAGCGGCGCGAAGCATTCCTCCGGACACAGCGGACATGCTTCCGTGAACCGCTTCACGCGCTGGCAATGCTCGGATGTCGACCACTGAGACGGTTGCGCGTTCTGGAAACGAACGTTTCTAACGTAACATCACGTCCGTTATCCCCGAAGGGGTAGGCAGAGGAGTGTAGTACACGACCACATTTCACCAGTTACGTTTTTAAGTCCCACAATGGAATTGGTGGTGAGCCTATTGCCATGCACCGGGCACACATCCAGACCCCGAGTCACTACTTGAAATTCTAAATTGGAAAAATCCAACACCGGAATTTGAACCCAGGACCTCCCGATCGGCAGTCGCGCTAGTAACCGCACGACCAACGAGGCATTAAGATTGTTTATTTATTTTTATATAAATAAATAAACAATCTTAATTTCAAGTTTATAGTTTACTTCATAGTTTTGCAAATAGGTATTATCCATGCCGTCCCTTTTACAGAAGCTGAGTTGCAAGGGGAGAGTGAAATTGTCGCTAATACTGACCGTAGTAGAGACAAATTTAGGGGTCAATGTACTGTGGTATGCTTCGAAAGTCATCATCACGCGGTATCAGTCTACTGTTATATGAAGAGCTCTTCCGAGGAGCGTCACTGAGCCCCGTCTTCCTCAGGCTTGGATACATTAAAACGTAAATATCTAATTAAACATTCAGATGAATTATAAAATCCTATTACCGTAACAAAGCTCGACATAGCGCAGATCATGATGTCGTAAGCCGGACAGTTGAGGTGAGTTCCCTGCGCAGGCAGGTCGGCGGCGAGACAGGTCGTCTTCACGTGTTGCACTGCTGCAGACCACTCAGGGTGGTCCTTCGCGAACTGCTCGAAGTGAGCTGTTACTTTCTGTTTGTCCACCTTGCCGTCTTCCAGCCATCCAAGCTGCCTGTACACGCATGATATTTTTTCACACTGAAATTTAAATATCGAATTGTTATTTAATTTTATATTCCAAATTTGATATTTTTTTCAAGCTTTCTAAATCGCTAATGAGATTGTTGCATTACTTGACGATTTTACTTTTTAAGCTTTTAGCTTGGTGTTTCACCTTGTTTTTAAATGAACAATTATTATTTAAGGACTTCATGATCTCTACATAGTATAAAACAAAGTCGCTTTCTCTGTCCCTATATCACCATGTTCCCTTAAATCTTTAAAACTACGCAACAGATTTTGATGTGGTTGTTTTTAATAAATAGAGTGATTGAAGAGGAAGGTTTATGTGTATAATATATAGTAGAGAAATACTGTTATAATTTATACAACGTTTGCCGGGTCAGCTAGTTATTATATAATTAATTCGAGACGTTTACCTCCGATGAAGTCCTGATACAGCCTTTGCTAACATCAAGTTTGTTCATGACTCTTGGGTTACCCAGGCAAGAATAGATCTGGTGGAAAAAATTATTATTATTTCTGGTTGTGTATGAAATACGAAGGTAAAAATAGCAGTACGTTACCACGCACACCGCGCTGACCATTTACATTTTACACATTCGATTGCGTAACCGTTTAGATATCTAAAAATTCCGAGTACTGGGACACAATGTTCAAAAATATAGACAGCATAGAGACAACCTTTTTTACAAAAAAAAAGTAACTAGAATTATAATACGTATGTATAATGATGTATGAGCATTTACCTACCGTTGGGGGCATTTCATCACATCGTATCGGAGGGGAAGCGGGCGGTTCCGCAAAGCAAATCTGAAATAACATAAAATAAGAGATATTAAGCTTAGCAATACCACACTTATATGAAGTCATTATTTACTTTTTATAACATTCCTTATTAGGCTGGACAATAATGAGAAATAAGCAGTGACAGGCCAGTGGTTAGAAATTTCGCCTCAATCCTGATATCCTGATACCTGCGTTTTATAACTTTTAATTCAAATATCACTCGCTATAACGGTGAAGGGACACATTATCGTGAAAAAATAAACAGTTACTTACCGATACAGTTAAAGTGAAAATTAATGGCACCAACATTTTAAATGTGAGGTTAATTTTCGTATGTCGCGCAACCAGTGTTTACTCCACAACCGTTCTGAGACAGGACACGATATCTCAATCGCTTTAGAGGTCAAAGTGATATAAGATACAGGAGGTCATTAAACTTACTTCAACACTAGATAAATTTCAATATTATGGACTATGGTTATAAGGAGCTAAGTCGTGCAATTTAAAACTGTACTTAGGAAACCTTAACATTTATTTTTTGGCGCAAAATTTTTATTCTGTGAAGTGAGTAACAAAAAAGGTTAAGTTCTCATTTGTAGTAAGCAACATTTCCACAGAGATGGCGCTACTGTCAACTGAAAATATTCTTATGAAAGGTACAAGCTACCCGCTTGTTTTTTGGTAAATGTAATTTATTGAATATATCAGCCAACATTCATTATAATTATATATCAGTTCAAACGTCGTTTAATATAATTTTAAACTTTTTTATTTGTGTATATAAAAATACACATACAAATAATGTCTGTCTCATCATTGCAGATCCCAATATACTGAATCCTCCAAATTTCATGTTTCTGACAGTAGACTTCTCTTAGACACTTACAAACTAAGAATTTATTGATATTTAAGGGAGTTAAGTAAGGGTTGAGGGTCGAGGGTAGTTGACGGTTATATCAATAGACAAAAGAACAGTATGTATTGTATATTTTATTACTGAATACAATATTTGGAAAATCGTGTATATAGTTTTTATTATAATATCTTAACGGAACATATTTCTGGCCAGATACTAATGAAATTTACCCATTGTACTTAATTAAACAGAAGGTATATTATAACTATATGGGATATAAAATGTATTGCTTTGTATAGGATGAATTTTTTAAATTCTTTTTTGTTTCGCTGGACACAGGTCTGATTTCATAGAGAGAAGGTTCTCAGCCATCACGTAGAACACTGGCCTAGTGTAGATTAAAAAACTTGACACTTTCCATAAAAAAATATATATTATATAACATACCCTAAGTTGTACAGTGTGTAGAGTTCCTTATGAGGTTTTCCTTCACCATTATAGTGATCAAAATTTAATTTACAAAATGCATTTAAATTTGTCATATCAGAGGTGCGCCAGTACTTCAGTTCAGCATGCCTGACTGGAAGATTGATATTCAAACCACTGAGCTGTCAAGGCTTACTGTATTACCAGCTACAGTATCAAAATAATTACAGCGGATCTTATATTTATTCTGAATATTCCCCGCTAGAACTATAATCACCTACTAAGGACATGCCATGATTTTTAACTGCACTCTCAATATTCACGTCTTTAACATTGCAACATTTATCACTAGTTTCTTGAAATCCATCACTTAACTTTGATTTACTTGTCGAGACAAGTGATTCACTGTTGAGTGCTTCAACACACCTTTTTTTTATCTCACCATTAGCTACATTACTATCATTATTTCCATAATCAATAATATCACTAAGTTTATCGACACATTCTTCATCATTATTTTTGTCATCATTTATAGCACTTGTCTCCGTTTGAGGTACATTTCTATTCCTCACTGTAATACCTAATGCGTTCCTCGATAAAGGCCTACTTTTACTGAGCGATTCTTCTTTTTTGAGTGCACCAAAATTGACGATAAGGCCACTTGAGCTGGGTAATGCAGAACTGTTTAGAATTTCGTTCCTGGTCAAACTTCGTTTTTCTTCTATACTCTTGGAGGGTTGCAGAGCGAGAAGGGAGGCCATGTTTCTGTCTTCCTCGCTCTCTGGCAGAAGATTGATGTCGAGTGAGGCTCTAGCCAGAAGTAAATTGTCATTTACTGCCGATACTTCAAGTTCTTTTCTCCTTTTCTGCAAAGAAAAAGAGTGTATTTTATTGTTATGAGATGTACACTGATGTCACCTTGTGATGTGATAATCTAGCAGCAAAACAATACTTTATATCAAAGTTTCTATTGTACCTATATGTATCTTTATGATTATGATGTCTCAGCAGTTTTGACAAAAACATATAACTGATAGTTATTTATATATTTTCAATATTATCTTTCAATATAATATGTTGTTCTTTATAAACACAACATAATTAAGAATAGACAATACTGCTTTGCTCACCCTAAAATTTCTTCTGAGACTACAATTTGCCTCGTAATCATCCTTCCACACCACTTCGTTCCGACCGACGAGCTTCCCCAGTCTAGGCTTCTCCAGCTTGGCACCGGTCGAATCACCAGTTTTATGCTCTAGCCGGAACATGGCATCATCAAACAGCTTCTTCTGGGTTTCTTTAGTCTCGGGTACAATTTGGCCATTGTCGGTTGGGTCCCATCTGTTCTCCTGGCGCCTGGCGCCAGATACAATGACATAATCCAAATTCTGTAAGAAAATAAAACATAATAATATTTGCAGACCAGTTTTGTGAGCAATATAAGTTTGTTTGTATTTAAATGCATAACGTCAATTGTAAATCATCATGTAACAATGAACCCCACTTACGGCTGGGTCAGTTTTGATTTCGAAGTGATTGTTGCACAAATGACATTTCATTCGGAACTGGTATACCGGTGTACTGTAATACATTCCTATTTTTGTCTTCTCTGCGTTGTATCTCACCCCCATGCCGATATGATTTTTGCAACCGTCACACCATATGTTGTAAGGCATTTCGAACCGAATTATCAAGATACCCATGTGAATTTTTCTGGCTCTCTCTCGAAGTGCATGGGTCCCAAGAAATTTGTTCAACCCCCCGACTCTTGGGTCGTAGTCGGGGGGATAGTACAGATTCTGACCTTTCCGCTCTCCCATTTTTAAACTCTGGACCTGAATTGGATTAACACGGATTAATACTTAGCAAAAAAGTAATATTTGGAGTGTCATGCGTCACAAATTGGAAATGTTCAAACGGAAAATAATATTCTTACTTGCTACTTTGAAGTGATAGACACAATTTTTTGTAATACAATGGACCTAAATGAATAAAAATAAATTGGTATTTCTTAATGAGCACTATTTACTTAACTATCTTTTGTAATCGCTTTGATGGAACTAAATTATGTCTGAGACATGACAGTTCTCTATTCTTTATATCTTCAGCTGTCAAAGTCAGAGAAATGAACTGCATTGAACAAGCATTGATGAATTGCTAGTTATTACAACAACTTACGTCCCCAAATACCGGTTATAATCGTTTTCTTTTTTTTTAATTTTGATAAAATAAAAGTTTATATTTTCAGTATAAAATATCGACTACGGCTTTAAATTAATCTTTGTAGTTAATTCAAAGTAGAATTTATCGGTATTTATTCCATTCGCAAAAAAAATGTTTCATAGGGTATTGTAAATCAATTTTACATTTACAAAACAATTGGCTGGCAATAACTACAGCTGTTTGACAGCTTTGCTTATTTTTCGAAGGAATATCACTCATATTATCGAAGTGGAAACCTTTTTGTTTGGCAATCGTGAATTTTTATTGTTTTCTGCGTAGGAAATATATTTTAATATAGTTTTAGTCGGTGGATTTCTTAGTGATGAATTGTAAAATGATTTTTACTATAAATAGATCGCGAGATATTCGAGTCTAGTTTTCGTTGTGATGGTGGTTCAGGTTCAGACATATTGAAGGGATAATATCGAAGATGGGAAAACGGGAGCAACCATCATGGGCTCAAGGAACGCTGGCACTGATAGCAGCCAGGGAGCGAGGCGACATCAGACGGAAGTTCCAAAGTCGTCTTACCGTGACACGAAGTATGATTGACCGACTGGGCTTGGAAAAGGAGCTAGTGGGCCACTCGGGGTGTGTGAACTGCCTGGAATGGAGTCGCGATGGATCGTATGTACTCTTACATCGTGTAGATTACGTTTTTATGTACGTTATTTGTTATAATTTTCTGTAAAACACAATGCGTCGTAACACTAGTTTTTGCCCATTAGTATCCTGGCATCGGCGTCTGACGATCTCCACGTAATCCTGTGGGATCCCTTCCGCCACAAGCAGCGTTACAGCGTCTCCACAGGCCACACAGGAAATATATTCTCTGTTAAGGTAGGTAATTTCACATTTGTATATTTGACTCCTAGTGAATACAAATATATTATTCAAGGTATGATTAATAAAAACTGTATTACATTTAATAACATCAAAAATGTAAAGCTTAAAAATGGCACATACCACCTACCAGTGATGGCCTTATGGGTATTATGCAGGGCCACCAGCTAGGGCCTTACTCTTGGAGGGGACTTGTGCTTCAATAACTTAATGGAAAACAGTTAGAAGTAAAAACCTTGTTTTATAATTCAAACCTAAATGTGCAATTTGTTTACTGCCAAAGTGTTTACTATTTGTATGTTATGTGTTGCCTTATTAAGCATAATAGAGAGATCTTCATGCCCCATATTCCGGATGAAGGATGAAAGGATATCATCATGACCATATACATTACTAAAATTAGTTGGGAATGTAGACTAGAATTGGCTATCAGATAAGCGATATATGCCATACTTCAAAAGCATTCCTCAGAAAATGGAATAGATCCATTTTTATCAATTAACAGAAATATAAACTTTCAGTAATGTTACCAACACTCACTTTCTGCAGTCTTATTGAAACTGACCGGCTGATTAACATTATTACTAAGCAGATTAACTGAAAATTTGACATACTGCATAGGGCACACAT
>DWUN01003663.1:0-11744 GCA_018249975.1 Passova gellias
ATTAAAAACAGAACTGATGATAGAATTGTGGCTATATTTAAATCCATAAAATTAAATATAGCAAAAATATTATTCATCATCATCATAACATCACGCCAGGTCCCTAACGGGGTAGGCAGAAAGCACCGAGTGCCAAATATCTCTGCTCTTGTAAACCTGACGCGCTTCGTCTACATTCATCACTCTCTTCATGCATACACGCCGGTTTCGGAGACTCAAATCAAATGTTATTCCTCTGATCAATTAATTCCTCCAATCTAAATTAAGGGGAAAACAAATTAATCAACGGTCAATAAAATTTATGTTTATTGTGTTAACAAACGCGATGAAGTAGAGTGAAAAAGTTGATGTTACAACGTTAATATATCGAAGCTTTGAATATACAAGTTCAGTGTCAGATGTATTGCTAACAACGGGTCGTGCGCGAGGCGCGCTTCAAATTCTATGGAAACTAATGAGAGCAGCGCGTGACCTTGCACATTGCAATACATTATCCAGCTTTCATCTCGCGCACATGACATAAACATTATGTACCTACATTAGATTGTAGCGAAACAACTACACCCGTTAGGTACAATCGACCACATATGTATACTCTTGATATACTGATACAGACAAAGACAAACCTTTATTGTACAAATAAGTGTACTTTTCAACATTGTACAATATTACAATTTTAGATATAATCATGGAGTCTGAATCGGCTTTATGCCAAATTTGTTAAACATAATGAAAATTCCGTATTGAAATATTTATAAACTTAAATGAAATTAATTAAAAATGTCCTTCAGATTGCTAATTACCCAAGATTTGTTCCAATGGAACCATTTTTATATAACAATATTTACATTGATATTTAAAATATAGCCCAATAAAATTTACGTAGTTATCTAAACTTTACTAATTGGGTTATGTTCTTTGTTGGCAGTAACAATAAGACCACCCTGTCCTTGCACACACAGAGTCTATTAGAATATCTGTATATAAATATATATATACTTTCGAATATAGCTCACTAAAGTACTTAGCGATATGTAAAAAAAATTGAACGTAAAGATTCAATCACGCTTAAATCTGCTGCTGTATAAAAGTTCCCACTTACATTCAACACCTAGAGGCATGGAGACTGCGTGCATCCGGCCCCTAATGAACCGTTTCCGCTGCCACGATGCATTGTAAAATTTAAGTCTTTCTTGAATATAACGAGCGACGTGCCCGGGGTCTGCTCACTTTCTCCAGTTTTATTAGTATTTTCATAATATTACTTTCACTGGCAACAGCAATAGTTCGAATCATAAATTTACAAAAAAGAGTTCGAATTTTAAATTTAAAAAAATTTTGTTCGAAATTCCAAGTTGAAAAATATCGATATACTTTCATTTTAAAAATAGAATGAACTTATTACTACAAGAAATACAGCCGAAGAAAAATAAATTATCGATTAAAATAATGCAACAATCGATTCCGAGTGAAGCAGAAAAGTTGAAAGAAATCTTTTATCCAAGACAATCAGAGGAAAAAATGCCCATTTAATTTACAAAAATAAATAAAATACTATCTTAACTGTGCTCCATTAGAAAATTACGAAGCAGGCTTAGATTTGTATGTAGCCTTATATATAATTAAATCTAATTAAATCACTAATATGATTAAATCACAAGCTAGTAATTAGATAAGGAAATAGAAACAAAGCACTAAATATGTCGAATTTATTGAGCACGTTACTTTTAAATTAAATTAAAAATGTATTAACGGTTGTTCATAACACAAGAATTAATATGCAAGAAACGATATTTCAGACATTTATACAAAAATTCAAATACATTTGTTAGTGAAATTAGCTTTGGTAAAGCAATAATAAGAATTAGTACTTTATTGTGGAACACGGTTTTAAATAATAAGCGAGTAATTGACTGAAACGTACTCAACATTCTAATTAGGAGTGACATTGTTCCACACTTATTACCCACATAACTGATACGCGTTTATTTGATAACATGTTGTTAAATATGTATATTTTCGAACAGAAGTCATCAGAGGACACTACATAGAAAAATTTAAAAAATATACTCGTATATATATTCCATAGACAATTCCTGTACCCGGCATTAAAACGGATACTAATACTGATACCTGTTTTTACGCTACGTCTAAAAACTAAAATTTGAAACAGAAAATATTTAATATGGAATGGAAAACAGCAATATATATGCTTGTTAGTGAAAACCGCGTTGTTTGTATTTATTAAAAACAAATATATACATATTATACGAGTATGTACTCACGTCATATATCGTTTCTATCAAACTGAAATATACATATACCGAGCAGGCATAGACATTTAGTTTTCAATATATTGCATGTCGCTTTCAGATCTCTTCCAGATTAGGTTAAAGTAAATTTCATTGAATCCATATATATTTAGAAAGCGAATGAATTCTAAAAACGTTAGTGAAAAGCCTACATAATTCTCTCTAGTAATAAAAGTATATTACATTTATTCACAGCCTTACAATATTGGTGTCAAAAAGATTAAAGTTTAGCAAGAAAATGTCTATAATTTAAATTTTAGCTCGAGTCTGCGATACCGTATTTGCTAGGTTTAAACTGCCATTCAGTATTGGTAAGTCGATTACAGTAACTAGTACTATTAATTATGAGTTAACGTTTGTATATAACACGTATTTAAACGAAAATCATACGTTCGTCGCGTACGAATAATTTAATTCAATATTTCGTAGTTTCAACAATTGCTAATTAAAAGTCGCACAGTTATCGCGCTATTGCTGTCTATTACTACCATCAGGAGATAGTTATTTTGATAATTCTGCATATATTATAAAACAAGAGCTCAATAACATCAACGTAATTGTTAAACACTGTTTTCCCGAGTCTTTTTATCATATTTGCACTCTTAACATTTTATTACAGCCGTTCCATAAAACTAAGGCCATACTTGATCCAGGGTCGCCGATATATCAAGTTCTTTTGTAAAATTATTATTACACTTTTCATTATGTACTTATCATCTTATCTTATTGAAGGAATACGTCAGGTCTGTAAGCATAGAGATGTTTGTGAACTCAGTGCTTTCTACCTACCAGTTATGAACCTTGCGTATATTGATGTTATCCCCAAAAAGATCAAAGAGAGTCAAAAGTCTTAGAAACCAGCGCGCATGTATGAAGAGAGTAGTGAATGTGGAAAAAGCTTGTCAGATTAGCAAGAACAAATACTATTTTTATTAGTAATAAAATAATTTTACTTTAAAAGCTTCACTTAAAAATTTTAAAGAAATTGTTTAAACATTCGCTCAGACAAAGACTGCAAGTCCATCCTTGCATAATGTCAATAGTCTCAATGAACTCTCTCGGGGCGCTCTCATCTCTCGTGCCTACTCTCGCCTGGCTGACGTCACTATCCTGTAATTTGACGTGTAATACTAGACGAGCCTAACTCAATTCCTTTATCTAGGTTCCACCTTTAGGGAATTCCTCTTGGAGATTCCTCAGGAGAATCGAAGGTTGTGTCAAACTTAATAAGTGTTCACCTCTATAAATTTTTAGTGTTTATGTTTTTTTAAAGACAATTTTACGGATGGGATACGTTTTGCAGTCCGACATACATAATTATATAATTTATAGAAAATCGTTTAATGAATATGAAAATACAAATTGCAAAATATTTATAAATAATAAATATTCCAATAAATATTAAACATCATTAACATCATCATTAAAGTTTTTGTAAAAATAATCGAAAATTAGAATAATAGTAAATGTAAGGAAATTTATTTGTTACACATCCAAGTGTACTAAACATTATACATAACTTAATACCACGATTATTTCTCACACAGCATAGCAAATACAGTTATATATAAAAGGTTAAGATATGCATGCGTTAATAAAAATTGTATATCGCAAATATATATAAATATCTATATTACACGTATATTAGATGTACACTGCCATACTAAAATATCAGTTTATATGTACTTAAGACGCGAACATTCAAGAGGAAGAGCTAATAGCTAACACGTCTTGGATATAAGTAGACTGAGACTTGCTCACGAACAATTAAGTAAACGCTCTTAACTAACAAACGAGCAAATTGAATGCAAACTTTGATCAATTATTGGTACACAAGTAGCGATAAGTCGCTTGCTCGGTTTCTTGTCTTCAAACTATTATATTATACCGCAATTGAGGCTAGATGAACTTCACCGGAGTACGGCATTTAGATGTAGATATAATATAAGAGTTTTTATATATAGTAGCTACTTGTGTACACAAAAAAACAGTTTAAATATTATAAAACATTATAAATATTTATTAGAAAGTTTATTCATTTTTACCGTTGCACGTAACAGCACATCCAAAATAATTCCTTCACATATCATTCATATACTAATCAGAAGACTGAAGGCTATCATAAACTATACTTTATATAGTGAAAATATGTTAATACGAAACAAAATAAAAATTCAACATTTTCAAGACAATCGAAGGATGAATGATGTCTAATATTATTCTGTTACTTATTTGTATAGCTCATTAGTATTTGTAAATCACATTACCGAAACATTTGATTTTGTTTCATGTAATTCAGTAACAAGCATTACACCGATATTGATAAAGATAAATAGCATAATAAACCGCAATTATATCTATGCGTTAATTACATACATAATCTAATTAAAAAAGGTTAATGTGCAAACATTTTTATTGGTAATAACTTTATATACTAGTACATTATTTTCGATGAAAAATGATCTAAGTATAGTAAATAGAGTATTAACATAGACAGCTAATCCAACTATCACTAAATTCAATAGAAATCAGCATCCAGATTCCAAGCAAGCATGTAATTGGGTTCGGTTTACATAATAAATAGTAGTTCAAATTGCTCTAAAATTGACTTTATCTAATGTGAATTGTGTCTCTATCCTGAGAACGACATTTTTATTTTATAAATAACGCCATTTTTTTAAACTATATATTAGAGTATTAGTTCTAAGAAAAACGTCTATTCTTATAAAATGAATATTGCAAAGTGACGTTGAGTATTTCGAAATGTACAGGGGTGGGGAGAGCGGGAGATGGAAGGGGGCCTGGGCTGGCCGACGATCAGTCACTGTCAAGTTGCCGATAGCGAGAGACGTCTTGGTATTGCGTAGAGTTTTATCGCTAACGATATCAATTCATGTTTTTAATCGAAAATTTATTTTCCTTGATAGGCTCACAAATGGACCGACTACGGGAAGGGCGCATGAATGAATGAATCGGAAGTGATTGAAATAACACCTTATAAATTGTTATTTTACTCTGAAATGTTGACAGTATCTACATTTTAATTGTTCTGGGCACCGTACCCCGCTATTCTACCAACCTTCACGGCTACTCTGCCATTCTATTAGACTGGGATGTTTTTTTTAAATTCTTTCCAATATTTAAGCCAAATTCAGAATTTCAAGAACACTTCGTGTGGTCCCGCTATTGATTGGTGTAACATATACATATGTAGTTGCTAGGATAATTAATGTTTCTAGTTTAAAAAAATTACGTCATGCTGTAGTATTACGTGTCTTACGTTTTTTAAAATCGAAATTATTGTAAATGACTATATAAGCTTGTGTTTCATAATAAGTAACGAAACACGTGTCACTTTATAGTTATTACCCTTATATTATTGTTCCAGGTAAAACCCATCTGTGTTAAATATTTACCAAAGCACTTTTATTATGCTGTTTATTCGTACTCTATTGACTTTTCATTCAGTTCAGGTCTTTTGAAAACAGACAGGTTTTTGATCAGAAGTCTTCCAGTAATAATTAGACGGAATTCACTATGTGAAAGAGAAACACCAAAACAGTCCTAAAAATTTTAGATGATCCAGAAACTAGACCTCAATCTTCGCCCGTCACACCCATACCAGCACATTAATTAACTACAGACTTCTTAATCTCCAAGACTAGATGTAAAAAATTTTAGCAAGAAAAGATAGATGATGTATACGGGACATTTTAATTTAAATGAGAGGTATTTTTATCTATCTATACACACAATAAAACTCTTCAATTCTGTACATTGAATAAAAACTTTAAAAAATATCCATGGGGTCTTCATACAAGTAACATAAGCAATTTTGAAATTTTTGTCTATCTGTCTGTCTGTTGTCCGGCATTCGCGCATAAACTACTCGACGGATTTTGATGAAACTTTTCTTGTTATATAGCTATTAGTCCTCGGCAACATATAGGCTATTAGTTGTTTTGAAATACTTCAAATGCTGCCCAAAGTCACTAGTCCAAGCGGACGAAGTCGCGAGCAAACGCTAGTTCTTTAATAAAAAAGAATTTTCGAAAAACAAATTCAAACATTTTCCTAGCCGGTATTTCAGAATTTGAAAGTAGTGATTTGGCCCGTTTTAATGACTAAAAATAATAATAATAATAATAATAATAATTTTAACTACAAATTAAAAAGTTAAAAATATTTTATTTGAACACAGTAGCCCCATGAAAGCTGAAACAGCTCGTCATATTTATGACAACAGGAATTTGCAACAGATATTCAATTAGGCTTTGACATACATAAGAGTGAACTGATTCTAATTTAACAATTGATATTGATATACCGGAGAAGATTTGAGCACTTTATTCAAATCGTCATTGCACCCTTATCATGCCGAATCGTTCGCACTTGCGTCAGTCCCGTGGAGGATTTATTACGCCGCTGATTTTTTCAATTGCTAACCGGAACGCTAGGCGAGATTTATAAGACATTCTCTCACAAAGAGTCACGTAATGCAGCCCCTTTGTAGGTGACCCCTACTCGAGATAAGTTCCTTGAGAATGCGAAAAAATAGGACTGAAATAGACCAGCTAGAAAACTAGATCTATTATTTCCTATTTGACCCAAGGTCTTTGAATAGGTAGCCCTGGTAAGGAGTGAGAAGTCAAAATTGTAACTTTTCTTAGTTACAGTAGTTTCCCATAAGGATAGACAGAGACTAAGGATTTCAACCAGTTACGATTTTGCCATATTTCGCTTCTTTTATTTTCATCGAAATCGTCATAAGACCGATATCGATATTAATAGAAACTTTGCTGATTTATATTTTGCTGTACGTAACAATTATAAATGTATTAAAAATTGTATGTTTCCCAAAAACAAATAAATAAAATAAATCTTATTGTAAGTACACACAAATAACAAATATATCTCAAAATCACGCCAACTAATTATAATAAAAAAATTAAACTAAGAACGGAAGTATGGCAGTCTCTTACGAGTAAAATAATTTACTACCAGCCGTGATTATTTCTAAGCGAGCTTTTTTTCATATTAGCCACTACCTTTTTTAAAATTTCATATTCGGGAAAAGAAAGGTCTGTGATAAAATACGAATAATACTAATATTAACTGCACCCACATTAACGCGTAGTAAATGGAATAATGTATAATTACAGTTTTATTCCTTCGTTGCTGTTACCAATTAATATTAACAACTAAAACTATGAGGGCTAATTGAGACTAATAGTTCTATTCCTACAGGGCCGATGTCTAGCTAAATGTATAATAAGATAGGCGCTTTGTAATCGAGCTCTATCGTAGTTAGCCGTTAAAACAAAATGTTAATGATCGATAAAAAAAAATCTGATATACGTGTAAGAAATGTATCGTTAGACATAAAAATTAAAACAAGCAATTTATTATACCCATGCACGCAGAGGGTAAGTCATTGTAAGGTATTTTAATTTCAAAACATTCTTTGTTGTATAAAACTAATTTGACTAGCCTGCTGGTTTCGTGTTTAGAAATTGATTCTTAATCCGGAGGTCGGGGTTCGATTCACACTCAGAACGAACATCTGTGTGATGAGCACGATTATTTGTTCTTTGTCTGGGTATAATAAAAATATCCATTTCAGTAATATAGTTACACCTACTATTCACCACTTAGCACTGTATTTGAGAGACCCTTTCTTTTACTGTCCGCTGGTAGTAGCTCGAGTCCCTCATGTCATTTAGTTCAGAATATATCACCAGGAGTCGTTGATATTTTTAGACGCCCTAGACTAAGGATGGCGGATCTTACTAATTTCTTCGAACTATTTCGTAAGATATACATATGCGTGTGTGTGTGTATATATTCAGAACGTGTGCTATAGTATTCTGCTGCTTGTGGCAGCTAATTCTGACATAAATACGTCACATTAATTATTCTATACAATGCTTTAGGATTTTTGGACTTAAGGTGAAACGTTATCTTCGTGAAACGTTGGTGGAAATGACGAATAATTGTACATATACTTGGAGTGTAAGAATTGTAAAACTTGATAAAAAAATATCGCTAGAACGCTATGAGCCGAGTCGCTTCTCGTAGTTTTTGCATTTTTTACGAGCGAAGCGTGACTTTTTGCTGAGCGTCGCTGCGTCCGGATTTGCATCCTGCCTCGAATGGACTTTGAATAAAGTAAAGTAAAGGCACGCGAGTCCCATCGCCGCGATTTATTCAAAAATAGATATCGCCTTCGGGTCTATTACTAAACGTTTCTTGTTTTAAGTATACGTAAAAAAATTAAAGTACTAATTTAATGTATTGTTTTTACCAATTTACTGTTGGCGTCAATCAAAACTAATTCTAAAGAAAGAGATATTATTATAGATATAGAAATGTAAGGATTTGTTTGTTATTATTGTATGTTATTATACTTTTTATAATTGCGCTCTAGACTCCACAAGAACGTTATGTAATGTTCCCACGATCGTCCAAAATAAAAAAAGAGTTTAAAATCCAATACAAATGATAACAGTGTAACAAATGATAACTTTTTTACTTATCTTAGAAAGCTCTTACAGTCACTGGTATCCTTGATACTAAGAACTAGTTATTATAATAAGTAAGAACAATGCCCACGAACGCTCGATTCATTTACAAGATATTCCCGACACTTTCTCGAGTCACCTCAAGACAAAAACAAAGCTATCTCACCGTAATCAATCAGTATTCAAACAAACGCGCTTACAAATTGATACCCGGAAATGACTTATCTGTTTCCTGCACCAAAACACGAAAGCACACGATAAAAGTATTAAATCTCACAGAACGTACGTGGTTTCTGTACAGATAAATACTATCTGATGCGAGCTAGTATGCGTACTTTATTTGACGTGGAAGGATATTTAATGTTATGGTGTAGCAGCAATATTTATCGGTTCGAGGTTACGATGTGCAAATTACTACGCATTATTTGTATTACGTGCGTAACTTACCAGTAATGCTCCACAAATGATAGACTATGCGCATCACGTAAATAACGCTTAGTGTTGTCATAACATGTAAGACTATATTCATTAATCTTTCGCAATAACGTAGTAGGTTCTGCTAGATATTCTTTATAACGAATGTACGAAACGAGACACCGAAATTGTATATTAAGTGAAGTTGCGTAGTGAATATAAACGGAAAAGTAATGCCGAATGTTTGCGGCATCATAGCGAGGTGCTAGGTTATGAGTACAACGTGACCGACTCGCTCGGCGAGATCTCATTTACACTGCTCTATCTAAAAATGATCTCTAAACAACTCTCATTGAGATCTAGCAAACATTTGTTACATCGATACAACACGTGTATACTTCGACAACAGCAGAATGCATATTTTCAAGTAGCATCCATTTTTATATTTACATTTTGTTGCTATACTATGTTTGATAAATTTTTTAATAGAATCTCATTAATTTAATCGCGAGTATGATCTAATGTAACAATATTAGAAATTTTTGGTATAAATCAACAAAATAAATGAGATATCACAACTATCACTTACGATCACAACCCATGCCAAGCAGAGGGATCTTAAAGAGTTAGAGATTGTTCATAATATGTTAAAAATTGAAGCACGATAAGTGAATGGAATGGTGTATATTGCCGGCGAAGAATTGCCGAATGTCGAAGGCATTGAAGCGTGAAGCTAGCTCTCGACGTGACCGCACTTGGGTATTGACACTTCTTTGTCTGAGAGCGACATAGCCATATCATTCGCTATACTAAAGTCATATAGCCACAACTATTTTGTTATTCCCTTAAAACTATTTACATTCTTTAGCAAACACAAGAAACACTTCAAAAAATATTGTGAACGTACATATAATATAAAAATACAGAGCTTTTTGCTTCTAAAGTTTTCTTTTTACAATATCAAAGAGAACGAAACCAGATCCGTGTACGGCAAGAAATTAAACTAAGGGTGCTTGCGTTTTTTATTTTCGCTGAATAAAATGGGCGATCGCCATTTGTTACCAGCTTCAATCGCGTCAGCGGTCGAACAATTGAAAGGCTTGTAGGCATTCGGCGGCATTGTGCAGGCTTGACAGCCGGACCGGCGCGGCGGCGAAAGGTCGAGAAACTCCTTTGTAACTGCGATCAATTTGCTGAAAGATATCGCTTTAGTAAACCGCGGCTTCTGTATCATCTGATAGTAGTTTAAGAGAAAAGCTGTTTTTTTTGTTGTTTTTGTTATTGGTGTCTTTTTTCAAAATTGTCTTCGTTCTTGACAGATTCATCTGTAGTCATTTCGCTTTGGATGCTAAGTGTAAATTTATTGTGAATTTCAGATAAAGCCATACCATTCCAAAATACCGGTATAAAATACTCTAATCTAATTGAATCTCCACGAATATATTCGGCGGTGGAAACAGATCAAATAAAATGTCTTTTGCATTCGCAATATTAAAAAATATATCTAAAATTACTGAAACTATGTATTGTAATGTGAACTATTACCCCAAAACAAAATTCCGTTTTGTGGTCATCAAACTATGGTGGCTAATATACCGAATGATTTGGGTTGTAATTAAAGGTGTCTATGTAATGACGAAAAATGTAACAAGTTACATACAGTATGCAATAGCATATCTAATTATTATTATCTATACATGAACTTAAATAACTGGCTAACATTTTACACACATCGAGCTCAAGGAAATATTGTGCGTAACGGAATTTAGAATCTAGCACGCGTATTAAGGATATATTAAGCTTATTGAAATCTCCCCGGAGAGATTTCCTTCGGAATCTTATGATCGGATTTTGTGTATTTACAAGCCGACAAAAATTTAAAAAGCAAACTCACCGAACTATTTCGAATATTTACAAAAGCGGCGTTTATATCGAGCGAAGAACGACGACACACGAAAAGATATTACGTTTTAAAACGATTCACCATAAGTAACTGTTCCCGTTACTTTAGACAACCATTATGGAATCAAATACAAACATTGATAAAATGATAACAGTAGCCACAATGTTTTCAAATGTACATGAGGTGATATTATAATAAAATATATAATATAGTAATAAAGGCGGTAAGCATAAAATAGTCGAATCAGTAATTTTTACAGGCCTCGTGGTCAGTGGTTAGGGACCCTGCTTGCAAAACCGGAGATCGTGCCTTTGATTCCTACTCAGGACAAACATTTGTGTGATGAGCAAATTTGTTCGTTTCGTCTAGTCGTAATAAAAATATCTATATGCATAAGTATTATATCGTACGTATATATGTATGTCTATCAGCTGTCCGGTTACCATAGCACGGGCATTCAATTCCCTTATTTGGAATCGTATAGCCGTGTGTGAAATTGTCTACGGTTACCATTATTATTAATCATGTAAATGTGTGCCCGGTGCATGGCAATAGGCTCACCACCTATTCCATTTGGGACTTAAAACGTAACTG
>DWUN01003664.1:0-11743 GCA_018249975.1 Passova gellias
ATCTGCCGGATCTCTTCTGCCGGACGCCGCAATGTATGCAGCGCAGATGTTTGCGCCCCCCGGCACACCGAGTCCCACTCCCTATGGCGATCAATACCCGCGCCAATCCACAACCTTCGCCGGCGAGCCTTATTATAGAGAGTATTTTGTCGGTGAAGGTTATCAACAAAGGGCAGCTCCTCCCTATGGCGATACAGACTCGGCCTCGGCATCCGCTTTCGGTGACCGATATGCCACTCCTCGATATCACAGCAAGAGTGTTATTGCGGCCGCTGGCCTCACTGTGGACCTGCCGTCGCCAGACAGCGGCATCGGAGCAGATGCAGTCACCCCTCGAGATCACACCGCTGTCCAGCAGGTCGGTGCTACGACGGACAAGGGCGCGGGCGGGCGGGCCGTTTACACACTGACACAAACAAATATTATGACATCATTTACATCTGACATGCTTCAGTGCGGACATAATCACTACAGTTATATTCATATTGTATTTACATTTATTATACACGTATTGTTGGGCATGGTCTGTCTGTCATGGAGAGGTATTCGTTTTTGACTATCGCAGCCTTTTTTTCTTATAATTACAGTAGTACTTTCGTAACATATAGTTAATGCCAGTTGATGCCCTGCAATATTACATAATTATGCCCTCCCGCGCTCTTTGTCTCTGTAATATTTATAAATATATCAGTAAATTAACTGTGTATGAAGATCATTCTAAAAGTCAATATAATTATATACTGCTCAGCTTTGAGCATTTGAACTGTTTAAAGTGATCTTCCTTAAACATACGCCATATATGAGTTTACGTATTTTTTAAGATTGCGAAATCCATCCTAAATAAAAACATGCAGTTACTACAGACCGTTAGATAACATTTATTATAGATTTAAACTGTTAGTACCAAGGACAAGGCAATTCGCTAGAAACAATTAATCTTAACAAAAAATAAAACGGTATAAAACCGTATAAGCATCAACACGGAAATAATGTGTAATACATAGTTTTTAAGTTGTATATTATGATACAATAGAATTTGCTGTTAGTTTTCTTAGTTTAATTATGGTGAATTTTTAAGTCACTTTTTCTGTTGTATAGTATATAAAAAAAATTACAAACATTTTATATTTCCTACAATCTTATCAGAAAAATTTCATACTGCTATAAAAATTTTCCTATTAGAGGCAACGTAATATTTTCTTCGATTTTATATTATTATCTGTAAGAATACGTATATACCTATGTTGTCGTAATGAAAGCAGATTTCATTCAGTTGGTTTACTTTGCTTTGTTAGCATTTATATAATTATAATTACATCGGCGTAAGTTGGCACTTTGCTTGGTAAACAAAGCAAACATAATGAATATCTAAGAAGATATACAATACTTTTATATTCTAGATTAGATGTAGTCCTACTAGTGTCGAAATTGAGTTCAATAAAATCATAGATATCGCTTCTTGGACTTAAAAAAACATAATTTTTGTCTTATCTTTGTCTCCAATTTGCTATCAGTATTGTCTTCTTAACATCGAATAATGTCTTTTTAAATTCTAATAAGAGGAAAAAAAAATTCTTGCTGGCCAGCGTTTACTTTTTTCCAAAAAAGCCTTGTTCAATTTGTTATTCCATTCAGCTGACATATTTTTTAATAAACACTAATTACCACAATGTGTCTGGTCACTATTATGCATAAATATCTAGTTACAAATAGAAAACAAATAGGTATGAGATATTCCTCAAGTCGGTGTGTAATTTTGTTATGATATTTTTACAGTATGTGATTACGACGTTTACACAGAGACTTCACACAATAATAGTTTACGTTGACTTTCAATTAATGACTTCATGCATTACAAAAACAAATTGACATGACTTTGCGTATAATCAGGTTAAGCTTTTACAACTAAGTGCTTTTGAAGGACTCATAGTTCCTAGGTGTGTCGCTCACGATCGGCGCGGTACGTAGATACTGGAATGATCTAGATCGAACATTAGCTACCATTGTATTCAGTAAATAAAACGATGGCAACTGGGCACTTCGAATCATAGGAACGAAGGCTTGCAATAACATTATTCACTTTGACACAGACAAACGCAATCTAATTATCACACATACCTATCTACTTCTCGATTATAGTGGAGGTCTGGGACGTAGTATAACAGCGTGTAATAAAATAATGTTATTTATTTAATAGTTTTTATTATTACAGTCTAGTAAAATTATTCTCTTTGCGGACCACGTCGCGACTACGATGACGTAATTGTAACAATATTCTAATTAGAAATCATTATCATAAGCTAATGGCTATTAAAACGCTAATTTATGGATGATTAATATATAAAAATTAAAAGTCATAGCATGCTTGTAATTAGGAGGTACCCATTTGTAAAGCAAAATAATTATGCGAATGAATCTAATATACCCATATAAGTGCCTACAGTTACCTACGTGATAAAATTATGAAAAAATTATTGAACAAATGAAAACGTTCACGGTTTAAAATAAATTGGCTTAAACTCGTTTGTACAAACATGGCGGTATATATTTTTTGCAAATTTTTTAACCATTTAAAAAATACAATAATAATAATATGTTTTTTATATGGTTTAAAAATACGATCACATTTTGAAAATTCGATATGTGACTGTATGTGTGACTTCAAATTCTAACGAGCGAAAGAAATTAAGTAACAGTATGTAATTCAAAGAAGTTCGTTAGAATAGCGAAGAAAAATAATTGAAATTGTTATGCAAAAATATACTCATAACACGTGGACTGGCAATGGCCTCCGACAACCTCAACACAAAGTTAATTCTATGTAATGATTAACATTTACATATTATTTGTATATTGATACAAGTTTTAATAGATGTATCATGTTGTTAATACATAAAAAGGTAAATGTAATTTAAATATTGTTTTAAGAACCCTAAAGCAATGATTAGTTTTTATACATTTATTAGACGAATTTTAACAATCTTAAGGTATGTAATTAAACATTTAAAAGTGCATGGGATAAGGGTGTAGATAAATTAGTGACAAATATTTTTTAATTAATAAATAAAATGAGTCTTTACGGAGACCTGCAAAATACATTATCTTGATATTGAGCAAGTAATTGAAATGTTTAATATATATTTTAACAGACTAAGACTTATAATATTAAAAAGTAAATTAAGAATAAATAAGAACAGCACAAATTCATTACTCATACCTACGTTATAGCAATATCTTGTATGTAGTTTAACGCAATATAGGTAATTCTAAAATATCATTCAAATAGATGTTACGAAATTTCCTAATATGGCTATCAAGCAGTACCCACTGCTAATATACTATGCTCCACATTAGTGGATATAAAGAAACAAGAACATATGTAGATGATAAATGTTACTTTAACGAAACATCCATGTAGGAAGGGTTTTTATTACCCACGAATTTATTGCTGACAATTGGTGAGTACGGTTGGAATAAGTTAGATATAATCATTAAAGTATAATATTATATATTTTTTTGCATTGCTGAGAAATAACCAGTGATCTCAATTGAAATAAAAGAAAGTATATAAAATTAAAAAAATAATGATTATTGAGTTTGAACCATTTCTTGGTCAACTTAAGATTGGCAGCCTGATATATATAAGTATGAAGAGAAGGTTAGGAATTTTAAAATATAATATCAAAAAATCATACAATAGTCTACCAACATTTCAGAAGGTATAAAATTCTATGTCTATGATGTGTGCAATCAATGCTATTGTATGTATAAAACGTACTTAATGTCCACACAGTCGTTCGAGTACACGGTGATATGCCAGCAGCCTGGTGTGGGCGAGGACGGCCGCGGCACCCCATCGGCGCATCACTCCCCTGCACAGGCACCCCGAACTCGCCCCTGGCACGATTTTGGTCGACAGAATGATGCTGACAAAATACAAATCGCTAAACTGTAAGTATCTATATTAATGCAATTTTTTTTGATACAAACAGAGTCAAAGCCAAATCAATTTTGCACTAATGACTGAGTCATAGGCTTAGTTTATCAATTCATGATTTTAAAACCGTTCAGAATTTGCTCAAAATATTTTTGGTGTCTTCTTTACATTATTTGCAATAACTTTCTAGTCTTTCAGTCTTTCAGTCTAACAGTCTTTCATCCTAATTATACTAGAATCGCTTAAAATCGAACCTGGCATGCACCTCTTACTTGTTACGTGCGTTTTTGAACTTAAAATTTAAATATCACTCACTATAACGATGAAGGAAAACATCGTAACGAAACCTGCACATCTTAAAGATGTTATACAAATGTATGTTTTTGAGGTGTGTGAAATCCCATAGTCCTTGTATCCAGCATCTTATATCCAGTAGTGGAACAATAAAAGAGAGTTTGTTCACTAGACACAGGTCAATGATGAATCAACGGATTAGTAGTCCATCGTATAAATTCCATTACACTATCGTATGTATAAACCTACAAAGTTTGTATCATTGCCTAGGGGCAATGATATAAACAACATTTTAGGCAAAATAACATTTTAGGAAAATTTATTCAATTAACGATCCAAATTTTTTTATTTACATTAGCAAAATGATGGCATCTATGACTAAAGGTAAGTTGATACCTACATGTACTAAAGAACAACAGAAAATAAGTAATTTAGTATTAAGATAAGACGCGGAATTAGGGTTATGTATGACAAAAAATAAAACTGCAAATTTATACAATATATTTTTTTTTCACTCAAAATGTGTACAAATAGCTGATATTTAGACTGGCTGATATTTAGACAACTTATTTGATTATGCCGCTGCTATCTGTCGTTACTATGATATACCTTCTATATAGAAGGTATATCATAGTAACGACATACCGACATACCGTCTATGATATACCGTCTTTTTGTAAAGTCTATTTAACTAGCAATACAATAAAGTAGGTACTAACAATTACATTAAGGTACCCAAATATCGAGCTGTTTTTAGCTGCTTTCCCTCAAACAGTCCTATAGTGATTTCACAACTTCACATACCAACTGTTGTCATACGAATCCTCCATCACTTCCTCTCTATTGCAGTCTTGCACATTTATAAGAGTGACATGTGCCTAAGAGTAATACATGGCAAATCTTACCCGTTGATAATACGTTGATGAACTTATATTTCAAATTTTTCTTTTTGAAAACCAGTTCCAGAATAGAACGAAATTTTGTAGCTGCCCTGTAAAACGTGTAAATTTTCGAATTCTCAGTGATAGATAGCAGTTTGGTTGTCGTAGCTGTCTCTCTAAAAATATGAAATACAAATTCATACTCATAAAGATATTGCATATGTCAACCGAAATGAGTGTTTCTCGATTTTAGGTCCATTTTAAACTTCCCATAGAAAAGACTTTAACGTCATCTTTGGATTCTGTATACAATTAAATATCTCGTATATTTAATTTTTTCATATTAATAGAAAATTTTAATGAATACAGTCAAAACCACTAGTACCTAGTAATATTATTTTTGTTAATCTACTAAGTTAAATTTAAGTGAATTTAATGAACAATCTTTTATAAATATGTATATCTTTTTATGTTCAATAAAGCTACTAACGTTTCTTAGTTTACAATTCGAGAAGAACTGCGAACCGCGACAAACACTACTGTAATTGCAAATCTCCGGTACAAAAGACAACGTTGCCTTTCCATTATATTATAATGAAAGACATAAAATTTGAGTACCTAGCTTTATGCAATCACTGGATAATGTACAAAGTATTACTTTATTAAATTTAAATAATAACACGTCTATTACTAAACTTCGTGCGTGTTATGTACTTAAATATTAGAAAATGATGGCCCTCACATTGATAGAAGCCTCATAAAACACACCGTAACGTGTTATTGTCGTACACTTACGCTATTACTCTAACTTAACCACGAGAGGTGTTAACTTGAACTTCGTGATCACTGAATACAACAGTAAAAGTGTGTAAATTGGTAATTTCCTAATTTTTTTCTCCGGAGCCAATTGTCTCATAACAATTCAACTTGATACGTTCGTTTAATGGATACGATAATGGTACGTCCATTTAATAGATTCATTGTACTTTGTTTATTGCTTTTATATACACTTTCCAGGTATTAATTTAAAAAATAAAATTATATATGAACGAATACTATAAATAAGGTTCTATAAGTCGTTTATTAATAAAAAGAGTTAACTTGTTAGTAAAGTTTTTTGAGTAGGTATTTAAAGATAACGGAATTTTAAAGAATATTAGTAATTCACTTCATTACCGTTATCGAATACTAAGTACCTATTCGTAGCATGCCTTACGTTAAGTAACTGTTAAATAATACAATGTACTTTATTTTCATGCAACTCTATTTGGAGACCTGAAATACGTAAGTAATTAAATGCGTGTTTAAATATGTGAATTAAATGTAATTGTCTTTATTAAGGGCTAATTATGTTTTATTTAAATATAGATAAGTCCAAATGCGAGTGATATTATTTTCGTAGTAGGTACTTGGGATAATACAGGTAATGTTGTATCCTTCGCAAGTAAAAAAACGTGTAGGTATATACTTAAGGTAGTTTATCGTAATTTACGTACGTCATATATAATATTGAAAAACCTTAAATTTAGATGTTATATAATTAATTAGAAAAGTAGGAATCGTAAGAGTAACATTGGGAATAGATCGTTAAATTAGCGACGCGAGGCGGGGCGGAAACAGTCATCAACATGATAAGTGCATTAGCATTATTATCTTGATAATTACTTGCTTGCATTTGGCCCAAATAACTCAGTCGCTTCTATCGTCTTAAATTACCTACGGTTCCGATACGCGCTCGTTCCACGGCTGATTACAAGTCCTCGCTTCAACATCGAAGTATTTCAACGCCCTCACAAATGTTTGGACTATTACTTACCGTCCGAGTGCTCGACGACTGCCCAGCCGTCTGTCAATGCCCGCAATATCTACTTTATTTACTTGCCTAACATTCAACACCGGAATGAGATTTTGAAAGCTTCAACTTGATCAAAATTTGTATACATCAGCAATTATCACTTACAAAAAGATGTCTAATATGCCGTGATGGGCTTTTAACAATACAAATTTAGTGTCTCGTATAAAGAAAAAAAAAATGGTAACTGAGCTTTTGTGTACGCTTGTATTTTTTCGTCCAATTTCATATTGGTTATTTATTTATATATTTTTGGGACAATTAAATATTTAATTGATACAAGTCCCAAAAAGTGTAGGGTGCATTGGAATGCATAAATGAGGCACAGACATCTTGGGATCCTGGTCTTCACGCGAATCAAATAATTGTTTCTAAAGATAGCCATACGCAAGCACTATTTGTGTCATGAGTGATGTTGAAACATACATGAAGATAAACATTACATTTAGCATCAAAGGGGGATGTTTGAATTTAAAGTCGCAATTGAATGAACAGGAGTCAAACTCGCGACTTTAAGATATATTGATTAATATGTTAAATTGATGGTAACAATTAATAAACGTCGCGGAACAAAGAGTAGGTTACAAATTGACGTATTTGCGTGCTGTAAAATATGAATGGTCCATCATTTCCTAAAAATCATCAATGTAATGTATTGATTGTTGAAAATTTGCATATAAAGTAGTCGTTTACCAAAGTGTTTTCTTCTATGATTTAAAGGGTCTCTGACAAGGAATAATGTGACTCTGTCAATGAGTGATGGTAGAGACGCTGCATGCTGGTGCCGGCAGCCGGCAATCAGTCTGCTATTAAGCTACTTAAACGTTCTCATTAAACTACCGCAGCGCTTACCGTAACGCCTCCACGCCATTTTCCCTCAACTTGGTGGTTATATATATGTAACAGACCGGACTTAGCAGGTACTATCCAAATGATCCAATTTTCAAGGAATACAAATAGAAAATATAACATTTACTATTTATAAACAGTGATGTGAAATCTTATAGCTAGTCATTTAATGCGTATTTTAAGCTTTATATGGGGATCGTAACAGCGTAATGTTAGCACGAGTCTTTGTGATCGGTGCGTGGTGAAGTTTAAGTGGAGCTGATTTATGCGCATCTAATTTGGCGGTGGAGCGCACAGGCTCTGCGGGACGCCGGCCGGTGACTCTTATCGCGGCATGCGTTTTTATTGCGAGCACTTTGTTGTTGCTACGTTCCGAGACTTTTTGTCTGCTCATCAATTTCCGCGCCTCACCGATTGATTTATTCATGAAAGGGCCTCGCCTTCACGCAGGAAGTGTCTTTTTTCGGTCGCTGCGCTGCTGAAATTTGTAATGAAGCTCATTGGAAAACAATACGGTATTTATTATAGAATACGGTCGACCGTGGGCTCCCAGGCGATAATGTATCTTATTGTTGCAGTTCTCACTCGTATTTATAAGCCGGTCAATGTATTGCCCTTACATTCTAAATATATGTAATAAATCGATTATATAAGAACTTTTTATCCGAATTGTCTATCGATTGTTCGTTAGGAAAGGATAAGAATTGTTCAAATGACAATGGAGAGTCATGACACTAATGGAAATTGCGGTTGGAATAACTTACAGAGAATCAGATAGGCGAGCGCCGCTGCGACCGATCCGTCAATGTCGGCCAGCGTTTGCATTACACAGCCTTTATCTGCTCGAGCTCAGTTTAAATCGCAAACATCAGCGGGGTTGTTTACCAAATTGTTTTCAATAAGCTTTAAGTAATGGTGTAACCGCGAGTCAAGAATTGAACCGATGAACACTTGCTATAGGTACATATAGTTTTTTGCATTATTTATTCGTAGATTAAACTATCTATATCGACTTATAGATTTTTATCATGTTATATAATTTAAGGCGCAGTACAATTAAGCAATTCGATAAAGACATCGTATGTGCCTAGTTATGTTTGTCCGCCGCTGTTCAGCACCGCGTGGGCCGAGATCGGCGACAAGGCGCGGGTAGGCGCGTGTTGAGGCTTTCGTGCGACTCACGCGTGGCCGTTAACGAGTCGCCGCACGCGATCTCCGCAAAATTAGCGGGGTTTTCCTTCCGCTTATCCCAAGCGCAGGAAATCACGAGAAAATATAGTTTTTCATTACGCACAACTAACTGGATCTCCACGCCTTTATGTAACGACACCGCTGACAAGCATTACTTGTAGCGCAATTAAGATTTCCACTTTTTGCTCACTTTTATTGCTTTACTTCATGGAAACTTTATTGTCGAGAACATGTATCTGTAGATAAGTATCACAAAGAAGAAATCGCACTTTTTCTAAATAACATGTACCAAACCAGCTCACATCGTGCACTTTATGTTCCAACAAATGTTGCTGCGAGTGAAGAGTTACCTACCGTGCTACTCTGTAATGTGTAAGTTGTAGAGCGTTATCTCAATCTTAAGAACACCAGAAGGCATCAGGTCGCGAGCGTTCTTATCTAATATTATTTTTTGTTCAGGTTTTCACCGTACGGTTTCAAGTATCACCTAGAAACGGCCAGCAGCAGCTCACAGCGACGAGAAGACGATCGCATTACGTACATCAACAAGGGTCAGTTCTACGGCATCACACTCGAGTATATACATGATCCGGACAAACCGCTCAAGAATCAAACTGTAAAGGTAAGTCACGAACTACACTAGTTATTCTTGTTTTAATAACCTGCTGTTATTATTATACATCTAGTTCATTATTCGCCATTCAAATATTACGCCATCAAGGCGTTATAAAATTTAAATTAATACTTAAGTTTGAATAAATTACCTCAAACCTCTCCGTTAGTTTTTCGTACGACATTTATCGGTGAAAAAAACACAGTACTGATGTTTTTGCTCCAAATGCATTTTAAGTGAGATACTAAAATAATTTTGAAACCTAACAATTGAACCATGAATATAGTCCAACACTAGAATTTCCATTTCAATCGATTTGATTCATCCCTGTTGTACGAGGTACTCACTAGTGCCGATTTTTCAAGTCTTTTCTAATGAGCGATTAAGGATTGATGAAAGACTGCCTATGAGCGAAGGATTTTAATTTATTGCTACTACGATTCTGAAGCTTAACGATAACAAATTTACACGTTATAGTACCAGGCTAACGTTGTGCTGAATCGTTTGTTGGCTTATTGTTACATTATGCAAACCGTCTTATAAATCAACAACACTCCGCTATCGAATACGATCTAACACTTATTGTATAGAAATAGTATTAGATATAGGTACCTATTACATTAATACAACTTTCCGTGAGAACACACTAGGACATAAATACGTTGTCTATATAAGTACACTAGCTGACCTGGCAAACGTTGTTCTGCCATATAAATTAATTTTTTTGCTGCTCCTCTCTTATTCATCTTAGCTTGATGTTATATAGCCTAAAGCCTTCCTCGATAAATGAGCTATCAAACACTGAAAGAATTTTTCAAATCGGACTAATATTTTCTGAGATTAGCGCGTTCAAACAAACAAAGTCTTCAGCTTTATAATATTAGTATAGATTTAACAAAAATCATCTTGAAAAATGAATTAACGAACATTAAAAAAAGAACACTACTACTATATGAAGCGTATCCTACAGAACAATAAAACAGGAAGGCATTTCAACTGCTTCCCGGCATATTTTTATTGTATTCTCGAGCCAATTCAACCGCGGTCTAATATATTTTATATGGCCGTAAACGCATTTATTACGTCACGGAAGCCATCCTTCTAAGTTTGCTAGAAGGGTTTACGGCACTTGTATCAATGAGTGCGATAAACGACAAGCGAGTAAAATAACTGTGCATTAATTTACTTGCACTTGACCGGCGAGATAGACTATGGCCTAAACCCTCTGACTATGAGAGTAGACCATCCAGCAGTGGACCAATATAAGGGTCGGGATTCATTTATAAGATCTCGCCCAAGCGTTCGTTTACCACATAATCTATATAAATAAAGAAAATTGTAGTGTCTTTTGGTAACCGTAACACAATAACATTCTTTACAATTTTTGTCTGTCTGTCTGTTTGTTCCGTCTAATCTATGGAATGGCTAGACTTAATCTGACTGGACTTTCCTTGCCAGATACCTGATGTAACTTGGGCTACTTTTATTTCAATTTCCATTCAAATGCAGCGCAGTAGCGGGAACAGCTAGTGAAAAATAAATATAATAAAAAATTATACTCGAGTTCTGTATCGCTTATCGTTTCGCGATGCGACTCTTGAGTTGTCTAGTGTCGTTTAAATTGGAGTGTCTTTTTTGCGCTTCTCAATCTTCTTTACGTTTAAAAGACTCTTTCGTTCGTGTTCTCTGTTTTATTTATCTACTTTCGCCAAACACCGCTGCATCCAAACTGCACAGATTTATAGCGCACTATCTTCGCTTCACGGTTTCACTCGCGTGTACTACTTGATAGGTTGTATAGCAAGATTTTTTTTTATTAACCTAACCAACATACAGACGGGCCAGCTGATGGTAAGTGGTCATCGTCGCCTATGGACATGTGCTACACCAGAGCTGTGGCCCAAGCACGAACCTCTAGCGACGAAGTATTCGTACGGTCAATGGTAAAAGAATGTATGAAAAATGTACAGCGCCCCTGTCGTACGCAAAAGGAACTAATTTTGCGAGCACGAACCATACTTCCGATTTTCTAGCGTCCAAGTTAATGTGAACGTTCCGCGTTTTGTATGAAAATGACAAGTATTCGATAGTACTTCGCGCTGCCGACTAATGTAAACGTAATGTAA
>DWUN01003665.1:0-11740 GCA_018249975.1 Passova gellias
CAGAGGACTTGCTTCACAGATTTTTTAAATCTTTGAAATGGCAGGGATTGAATTTTAACCGGAATTTTATTATATAGGTTGACCGACATTCCAATAAAGGAACTGCTAGTCTTTGCTAACATTTAATTGATACCTTAATATTTCTTACAGCTATCACCGGCGTCGTCCTGCAGCAACCTGGTCCAACGTTGCATGTGGAAAAACACTATTTACCGTTGCGAGCAGTTGTTCGAACAGATATTCACTTTGTTCAGCCTCTGCTGTACCTTTAACTATTACGCCGTGGACGCGCTTGGCAATGATAAGATGTAATGTTAATCTGTAACCGTTACATTACATCTTTAGTTACAATTATACGTGGCAGACATTGAGTTGATTATTTTTGAGTTACCCGCGACAGTGTGAGTTATAGCGTTAATTTGTTTGTACAAAGTTTTTTGTCTTTGTACTTTGTATAGTAGAATGTTGTAGATACTCTCGGAAGATTCTTCACAGCCCTGTCTCCCTTATCGGAAAGTTTTGACAGCTATGTGGATATCTTTGTATTTAATACTACAGTCACATACGTAATTACGCATCTGATTCCTGTGCGCTGCTCAAAGTGTTATGGTACTCTTGATAGCTTTAAATGAGTAATTATTTTCGTCTTGACTACAGAGGCTTACTACAACATTTTTGTTTTTTTTTTTCCGACCGTTTTGTTACCCTATAATAACATTTAGTTAATTTAAAACCTTTATTGTTTCAATCCTTTAATTGTTTCACCGTTGAGACAGAGAGTTTAAAGACCATATTCGATCGCGCTGGTAAAATGCGAAATTGCAGACTTAACACATGAAGATTCATCCACATACTAAATGATGTTTGCAAGCATGTTTTTTTTTTTTTTCTTTTTTGTATTATTATTTTGATTTTTATTTCTTTTTGTTTTTATTATTGTTTTATTTTTTATTTTTTTAGAGTAGTTTTTCAATTGCCTTTTTCTTCTTAATATTTGTTTTATTTTCATTATGTTTTGTATTAAGTGCTGTGTAAGGGTGCAAATAAAGTTTTCTTTCTTTCTTTCTTTCTTTCTTTCAAATATTATTTCGTACTATCAAAGTGCGTCCCTGTTCTAATCTACGGCTCGACGGGCCGGGTGTGGGGTTTTTTTTTCACAAATTCGCCCGTCAAACGCCCGCGCCGAAGGTGTCGGTAGCAACCCTTCCCACAAGCCGCTAGGTGTACACGCATTTCCCATTGCGCGTGCAATACCACCGATGTGATGTGAATTGATAATCATTTTACGATACTAGTGTAATGCTATAACCTTTTTTTTTATATGTTTTCGACCCTTTCGTTGGTCCACTGCTGGACCGGGTCTCTGATAATTAGACCTACTACTAGCGAGATATTTTCGAGTTCGTCTTGCACCACTAGCGGGATTTTTTGAAATACAACTAAGAAAGTATGTGAGAAAGAAAGAAAGGAGACATTCCGTCCACAATAACAGCAGTATAAGCAAGACGGATGATTGCGCGAAAACTACCGTAAACATCATTTTTTGAATTCCGCTTCAACTAAGTAGCATCAATTTGAAATTATTCTGAAAACTAACTGTGTAACTAATATTTTACTTATGAGTTTGTAAGTTAGAAATTATAAGCACATAATTAACATACCTATGTAAGTAACGCGCCTAAAAGATTTCTTTTCAGTGTACAAGTAGGTAACCAATATAATACACAATTAGAATCATTGAGAACACTGCAAAGTATTAGATATTCACTGGTTCTATGATCCTGCTTGTATATTACTAATATTATTTACCATCACGCCAAGTCCCTAGCGTGGTAGGCAGATTGCACCGAGAGCAAAGTATCTCTATGCTTGCAGACCTAACGTGCTTCGTTTACATACATCACACTCTTCATCAATGCACCCCGGTTTCGAAAACTTCATATCGCTTAACGAATAAAATGAAAAATTATATAAAAAGCAGAATTTACGACACTTTTAAATAATAAGAAACAAGCAAGAAATAAGTATAAAATCAGCTTCAGGAACACGTTTGACGCTTTGACGGCACAATTTGATTGAAAGGCACAAGAATGGCGCACTTCCACCGTCTGCTCTATTATAAGCATTGACGTGTAGATCTGTCAAATGTTCCGAAAACCCCAAAAGGTGTATTTCCGCGATGCCAATTGCGTGCAACAACGCAATCTGCGCCATTGTTAAGCTTACACAATTGTGACAACGAATGTACGTTTATTTAACAATTGTCCGCACGAATGTGCCTTTCAAAATTTTATATTTCTGTGCGGCTGTACACACGTGTACTCCTTTTACAATTTCGACGGCTGGTTATTCGCAGTTTCGTTCGCGACTGTACCCAACTATTGCGGACGATTCGTTAATGACAAAAGCGTTTACATCCGGTTGCAATTTAATGATCATTACTTAGAATGGTATCCTGAGACAACATTAATGAACATATTTTATTCGATTTACTAAGGCATTTTGGAACATACCTAAGCCGTATGAGTCACGAATTACATTCGTTCAAAACACGATAAAACCTTGAATTTAAAAAGCGTTTGACATTTTTGCTACAAGGACCAGATACATGTAACATGATACATACAAAGGGAGTACCTTAATAAAGAACACTTTAATATCCAGTCGGAAATAAGCAGTAAAACAAGAAGCGGTTGCAGCACAGCGAGCCTCTTAATTAGCTGTAATGGCTGTGCATTCGTGTTGGTTTTGTACTGTCGGCCGCGACTTCCGGTCTGCCGGCAATGGAAAACGGGGTGAGTTGTCTCGTCAAAAACATCACATTACAAAAATTATCGTGCTATTTAACAGGTTATTTTGAGCGTACATTTTAGCTTTCCTTCCGCTACATATTCAGAGCTCTGATGAAGATATTTTTTTTGAAAATAAAACCGGGCGCCATTTTGGTGTTTTTGACTGATTCTAAAGCATGTTTATATGAAAGCGGGTACAATTTTCATGAGATCCAAACATGAGTTAACAAAGTAAAATGTTACCCGTTCGCAGAGTCAAAGTGTAACAGAGAAGGGTCATTGCACACGTCAGCCGAGCGAGCATTAGGGCAGTTACACACGGCCTAATGGCCCCTCGCAGCCCTCTCGTTATACGGTCAATAATTACCAAGGACCAAGTGCCGCCGACGCGATGACGTCTGAGCTGATGAGATATAATTTATATATTGTACCCAATTTACATACAAATATAACTTGGGATTATGCCACGCTTTGTTTATTTTTATAACTGTTATTTATCTGTGGGAACTTGGATCGCCGCGATACTTTGATTGGAGTATCACCGATAGATTGTCATTTCAATATAATGACGAGTCCGTTTTACATTTCGAATTAAAAACGTAGGATAAGATAAACTCGACCATTAAGAAGACCAATGTTTAAGATATTCACTTTTATGTTAAACATATCTGGTTGGTCAAACATTTGAATAAATGAAATTAGTTATACACGTACATTGTACATATTTATATAAATCATCACTACATTGTATAAAACAAAGTCGCTTTCTCTGTCCCTATATCACTATGTATGCTTAAATCTTTAAAACCACGCAACGGACTTTGATGCGGTTTTTTTAATAGGTAGAGTGATTGAAGAGGAAGGTTTATATGTAAAATAACATCCAATTAATAGTGGAGAAATACTATTATAGTTTATATGGCAGAACAACGTTTGTCAGCTAGTCGATAATATATTAAGAAAAAAATTCGATATTTATTGGTCCACTGTTGGGGACGGGAGTCTTCTCATAGTGTGAGGATTTTACGCCTTAGTCTACCACGCTGATCATGTTCGAATTGGGCGACTTCGCAAACCTCAGACAATACTATGGGGAACTATAAAATGTTCAGGATTCCTCGAGATATTGTCCTTTATCGTTATAGCGAGTGATAGTTTATTTTTAAAAAAGCGCGTAATTTTGTTAAGTTCAAAATAAGGCTGAAATCTCAGCGCTTAAGAAGTCATTTCGTCACCATCATCAGCATAAACATCATCGTAAATTCATTATTAAATCAAATTGCGCTATATTATAATATTTTAGCCGACATCAAAAGCGAAGAAGTTTCTATATTAGTATGTAATTTTACGTAATATAAACTGTCCCTGACAATAACTTAGATTTAACATTGAATAAGCACCAAAATTAATATTAAACAGACGCACGACTAGTATCAAAATACTCGTAGTACCAAAGCCCTTTAAGTTACGTAAAGAGTGTTTTCTAATCAGTTATGTTTACCGATTCCAAATATATACTTTACCTTTACCTTTGACCGCGCCGATCAAGTGTGTTATTAATATGAGGCGGGTTATTGGAGGCGCGTGTGTCGGCGCATGTGGATATTAAGCCAGGCTCACATGACGACAAACTGTCAAAAGTAAGAAAAAAGTAAAAAAAAAAAACTATCAATACTATCACAATATCGATGTATTTCTAGTTAGACAGAAATATTGTTGAGATTATTTTTTTACGTTGCAAATGGTACATTTTTAGTGTCATTAGGTTGGTCAAAATGATTGCATGTAATTCAAGTAAGTGTAACTCTTATAATAAGTTTCATTTTTAAATAAGTTAATTAATCAATGTAATCGTTTTTTTAATTTATTTTCAGTGATGACTTCGTTTCAACTTGTAACGCATTATAAAAAAATAAAAGGAATATTTATTATCTAATATATAAAATTCTCGTGTCACAGTGTTTGTAACAAAAATCCTCCGAAACGGCTGGACCGATTCTTATGAAATTTTGTGTGTATATTCAGTAGTGCTGAGAATAGGATGTAAACTATTTTTCATACCCCTAAGTGGTAAGAGTTGTCCACCCCAAAAATTTTTTTTAATTTTTTGAACGATTTATTTTATTTTAATTTTTTTATGATTTGGCATAAGAAAATACATACAACCTTAAATTTTAACCCATCTACCACCAACCTCTATTTCTATTATAGTATTTTAAACAATTAAAATGCTGTCCAAAGTCACTATTCCACGCGGACGAAGTCGCGGGCATAGCTAGTTTTATTATAATATTTAATGTACAATTAATATCCTGGCACGAACTTCCGACTACAAACATACATCCGTTATATAACTTACATTTTTTATATACCTAGATATAATGGTGAAGAAAAACATCGCGAGGAAATCTATACACCTTAGAAATGTTATAAAACATGCTATTTTCTCTGAGGTGCATTAAGTCTGTCAATAAGCACTTCGCCAGCGTATTGAGTACACCCTAAAGGCTTACCATTAAGATCTGTATCCAGTGGATGAACAATAAAAGGGTAGAGAAAAATATACAGAATAACCAGAACAGTATGATAGTAATAGTATGCTTAATATCAATCTTATCAATTAAATTGTAGAGATCTAAACACACGTGTAAATGTATTCAGTACTACTGCATGTGGCACGCGGCAAACATGTGGCTTCTGGTTTATTTATATTTTCTATCTGTGGTCGGTGTTCAAGTGACTAGTGCTTACGATCTAAACATTTTACATTACAATGATTTTCATGCGAGGTAAGTAAATACTATGTGCAATCGTAAATACATAACTAACATCACGCCAGGTCCCTAGCGGGGTCGGCAGAAAGCACCGAGTGCCAAATATCTCAATCACAATCACTAGATAGTATAAAACAAAGTCGCTTTCCGCTGTCTGTCGCTATGTATTGGTTGGATCTTTAAAACTACGCAACGGATTTTGATGCGTTTTTTTTAAATAGACAGAGTGATTCAAGAGGAAGGTTGATGTGTAATAACATAGGATACTTTTTAAGAAAAAAAAATGTTTTTACGAAAGAAAAAAAAATTGTTAAATTTATCAAAGTATCCTAGAAAATTATAATAATGCCCAAAGTCAATATTCCAGGCGGACGAAGGCGTGGGCAAAAGCTAGTACGTATATATTAATTGCAAAAGTACTGATTTTAATTGATGAGTCGCGTGCTACATTAAGGATTTCAGGATTATTTAAGGATATTCACAGATGTCCATTGTTTATACGTACTATATCTATAACTATATGTTTTTAAAACCATGCTATGGCAAGGACACAAACGATAAAGGTAAAGACATAAATTTCTAAATACCACACAAATGCTTGTCCTGCACGGGAATCGAATCTACATCCAGTTCAGCAGCCACGAACCACTTGACCGAGAACACAAAACAGTACAACTACTTCCTATTTTATATCTAACAATTGATAGCTGTTTAACAGATATGTAGTTTAATTTGGCCTCGTGGTAGAGTGGTTAGAGAACATGTCTGCATAACCGGAGGTCGTGGGTTCGATTCCCAAGCAGGACAAGCATTTGTGTGACGAGCACATTCGTTTGTTCTGTGTCTGGTCGTAATAAAATATCTTTAGGTATTATATTGTATGTATGTATGTATGTATGTATGTATATGTATGTATGTATATATATGTATGTTTATCAGCTGTCCGGTTACCATAACACGGGCTTTCAGTTGCCTAACTTACTTGGAATTATGTAGATAGCCGTGTGTAGAATTGTCCCCAGTTATTATGATTATTATTATAAACCATAATCATTTCATACAGCACCTAACAATTAATAATGTATTCTTTTCTGTTTCAAGTGGTAGTTCGCATTGCTTCTTTGCAGCAGAGAGATACGTTAGCGTACCATCTGCAGCGGACATGTGAACAGACGTCTGTAGGTTTTATTTCATGGTCTTTCTTCCTTCAAGATTTGTTGAGACCAGTCCAGCCGGGACGGTCTGTAATCCGCAAGTGGCGCCTTGTATAGGAGGCTTCGCTCGCCTGGCCACAGTGGTGCGGCAGGCTTTGGCGCTCGAACCGGAATCCCTTCTCCTCAACGGCGGCGACACCTTCCAAGGCACCATTTGGTACAACTTATTGAGATGGAACGTAACACAAGACTTCATGAATATGATACCTCACGATGCGCATGTGAGTAGCGTTCATTATACATAGAATAGAATTGTATAAAATCTGATAATCAGCGCCAGTGATTCGCCACTTGCAACACTGAGCGTACCCCGTTTCCATCCACCTATATTCCTAGTTTTTTTAATGATGCCCATAAAAAAAATATTTCTTTTTCTTTAATTTTTTTGTACTGGTATCATTTTTTATTGTTTTTTTTTTGCTTTTTAAATTGTAATTGGTTGGAATAAAATTTTTCTTTCTTTCTTCCTAAAAAGAACTCGCGTAAAAAAACTAACAATAATAGCAAATATAGCATATATACATAAATTGGTTTTTGACTCGAAAAACGATATTTGAGCAATCTTCATCCCGGTTTCCTCTGCCGTTTCAAAAGACGAAAACGTTTATTTGCACAAATATGTAGGTACATACTAGTATAAAGATTTTACAGGATTATTAGTTTAATCTATTATTTGCCTTTTACGGCGTACTTTAAGGAATGGAAGTAAAATTACAATAATTATCTATTATTACTAAATTATCACACCAGTACTTAAATTATTCCAATAATTGGTATTCGACAAACTTTTGGTTTATCACCTAAATGATCTTCCAAGTTAGTAGTAACATTTATCTGTCTTGTCCTATAATGAAATGTAGGGAGATCTTAAAACTATAAATTGTCTATGAAACTTTGTAAATTCTATTTACAGGTACTAGGAAACCATGAATTCGATAACGGTATAGAGGGCGTTGTGCCCTATCTCGAACATTTAGAATCACCGGTTGTAACTGCCAATATAATTGACGACGAGGAACCAACCATACAAGGACTGTATAACTCAAGCATTATAGTCGAGAAAGGTGGACGCAAGATTGGCATAATTGGTGTTATCATTGCTACTACTAATGTAAGAGACCATTAAATCGTTCTTGTAACATTAATTCAATTAGTCCACACTTGTCACAATTTAAAATTAATTTCCCGCTGAATTGAAGGATTTAATATGTTCTTCATATAGTAAGTGAATGTTATCTGGGAATTATGATCAATTTGCTTAGACTTTGTGGCTTCTTATCTATCTCTAACTTTGTTCTATCTTTAACTTTATTTCTATTCAATCTCATGAGTTACGATGCTCAGTACAACGCTCACTGTAATTATTCAAAATGCCTATAAATCTTTTCCAAGGTCTGTTACTAGTGAATTCATATTATATGCTATAGATTATGTCATAGTTATTTAAATGTAAAATTGTAATTCTATTCGCCTAACTGTACTTAATTATTTTTGCTTAATATCAAGACCTTCTACATCACAATGCACCAATTTTCGTGTTCAATTTATTTAAAATCGTTCCATTTGTAGGAGACTTGCAAATGAAATGTAATTCAACAGAGCGACATGAATATTTACAGGTATTGGCTTCAACAGGGAAATTGAAATTCACAGATGAAGTAGAAACTGTTAGAAAGGAGGCAGAGAAACTTCATGATGAGGGAATTGATATAATTGTTGTCCTTTCGCACTGCGGGATAGATATTGATACGTAAGTAACTTTAAATGTTTTATACATAATTTTCTTAAGATCTCTCAATCGTTAAGAACTGCGAGAAGAAAGTTAGACATTTAAATCCTGAATACGTTAGATAGCAAGTTGATTTTAAATATATGTGTATTAATTTCAGTATAATAATTAAGTAAAAACAAATAATTATTATAATTTTAAATGCATTTCTTAACGTATGCCGTAAAAAGGCAAAATAGGGATTGAACTAATAATTCCGTAAAATCTTTAAATATATCCATATTTGTGCAAATTAACGTCTTTGTCTTTATCTAGCACTAGCTTTTCCCAGGGCTTCGCCCGTCTGGAAGTCAGTGTGTCACAAAGTTTTCTTAGTCAAAGTTGCGACATTTTCGTAAAATAATGAAATTCCTGGTAAAATTAAAAAAAACAATGGGAAAACAAAGTAGCCTACGTTCCCCCCAAGACCCTCTATATGAAATTTCATAACAATCGGTTCAGCGGTTTGACCGTGATAACGTAACAGACAGACAGACAGAGTTACTTTCGCATTTATAATATTAGTATGGATTGATTAGTTTCAAAACTACTTAAATTTGTCACAATTCTCCAACCCACTTATTTTGACGAATTTTAGTCTATGATCTCGCTGGATAGCTTGCATAGACCTTGTTATTTATCCTTTTTATATTCCAGTGAAATAGCTTTACATGGAGGGCCGCATATTGACATCATAGTTGGAGGTCATAGCCACACTTTGTTGTACAATTATGACCCGCCAGATAATTCTGCCTTCGTCCCCAGGGGACCTTATCCAGTGGTGGTAGAACAAGCGACTAGAAAGGTACGTTGTGATAGCACTTAATATAGTCATGCTAATATCTCATAGATTTAGGCAGGAAACTGAAGATTGATACCGGCTACAAAACTGAGGAATTTCTATCCACATTCATTAGCGTACAAAATTGGAAACGTACCAGATGAACGCCATGTCAAGAGCAACCCTAGTTAACACTTCTAACTTAACATGCTACCATCACTATTTCCCTGGATTATATTTCAGACCGCTATTTTATTGTTAAGAAGTCCCTGGGTACACGATACTGAACCACTAATTCTAATATTTTCGAAAACTTTTCGAAAACATTTTTCACAAAATTTATGTGTTCAGGTTTTAATAGTGCAAGCGGCCGCACACACACAATTCTTGGGCGAGATCAAGCTTCATTTTGATGATGAAGGTAACCTTTTGAGATGGGTGGGCCACCCCCATTTTATTGGCAACGAGGTGGAACAAGGTAATCCATCAATGATTTTTAGTTCTCGATAAAATTCCTTATTTGTCCTCGCGACTGTACTCAATATAGTCAAGTCCACTCATTCTTGGACGAACTGAGGTATATTTTAAGCATTATTAACCCATTTTTATCAATTGACATATATATTTTAGATATCGATGTCCTAGCGATTCCTTTATGTGTGAAATCTATTCATTTGATGTATATTTTAAAATAGTTGTACTGGAAATTTTCACAGCTCCAGATGTTATGGAAAAAATCAATTATTATCTACCGCAAATAACTGAACGAGCTAGCATGGAGGTCGGGTCGACAATGGTGCATTTATCTTCAAGATGCGCATGCAGCGAATGCAACTTGGGAAGCTTTATTTGTGATGCTTTCATGAATTATGTTAGTAATGCTGTTATACTATTTTATTCTTCAACTCTTGGATAAGAATCGCCTGTTATAATGAGAAGCTTTAAGTCCATTGACTGTTATGCTAGTCAAACAAGTTGGAATACTTCATACGGACTTAACGGACTTTTGGACCATTCCGCACAACTTAAAACTTTATTATATCTACAGGTGATGGACAGAGCCGAAGGTGGTAACTGGCATTTCGCACATTTCTGCGTCATCAATCAGGGCGGCATTCGAGTTGATATGGAACCAGGCGGTGAGTTATTTCGTGTTAGCGTGTTTATTTCATACAAGAGAAAATTTGAATAAAAAAAGACCGGCTTGTAAGAAACTGATTCTGACGCAACATATTTTTTTAAATGTATTTTAATTGTATTTATTTGTATTTGTATGTCGTAGAAAAGTCTGTAGAAAAGAAACTGATTCTGACGCAACATATTTTTTTAAATGTATTTTAATTGTATTTATTTGTATTTGTATGTCGTATAAAAGTCCTCGTCGATATCGATACCGATCTCTACATACCCGATAAGCATAAAATGAGATTATTCAAACCAAAATTGAATAGGCACTTTCTAGAGACGTTAGTCTGCACCTCACTTACCATCTACTGAGCTCGTAGTAAAATATATATAATAAAACATATAGAAAAGATTGTTATGTCCCTTAAATACCGGTTGCCTTTGTTCTTAAATATGACAATAATAAAAATCGCTGGGATCATACCTAATAGGACGTTTGTATTTGAATTGTTGGAAATTAATCTGAGAATTCAAATTTATTACTATGGCTGTCGCCATCCAGCGCCTATAAAAGTGAATATAATAATAATAACGGTGCTTGCTGCCTACATCGTTAGGGACATGGCGTGATGTTATGTTGTTATTGTTGTTGTTATTGTTTTTGTTGTGGTTGTTCTACTTGTTGTGGTTGTTGTTGTTGTTAATAATAATAACGTAACTGTCCCTTCATCTCATATTCGTTTCACATCATTTCAGTGATAACATTCGAGACGGTACTGCTCTCGACGCCCTTCGAGAACAATGTGGAAGTTTTCGAATTACGCGGAGACCACATCATGGATATGTTGGAGTTCTCGGTGGCTAATGACTGGTATCCTGGCGCGAGGATGCTGCAAGTTTCCGGTAATGAGTTCTTATATTACACCGATATATTTCCAACTTGTACAGTCACAAGTACCTACGTGTTACCGTTGTTGTCATACCATTATTATACCATATCAAATTCAAATTGATTTATTCATTATAAGGTACATACATACACTCAGTGAAAGTCATGTTTTAGTCATCTTACTTCGGCTTTGTGTGCCCTTCAGGCTATAGTAGACCTAGGCTATAGTAGTATATAATTCAGCCAAGCAAACAGGCAGACGGGCCACCTGTGGCCCTAGCACGAACCTCCAGCGACAAAGTATTCGTACGGTAAATGGCAAAAAAATGTATGAAAAATGTACAGCGCCCCTATCGTGCGTAAAAGGAACTAATTTTGCGAGCACGAACCATACTTC
>DWUN01003666.1:0-11740 GCA_018249975.1 Passova gellias
TATATAAATAATAATCTATCTTCTATCTATCTATCTATCTATCTATCTATCTATCTATCTATCTATACATATAATAAAAGTATAGAAGAGTTCAATTCTGTTCATTGAATAGAAATGAAAAAATATACGCGTAGGGGTCTTCAAGTAACACAAGCCAAAAAAAATTATTTTGAAATTTTTGTCTGTCTGTTGTCCGGCTTTCGTTCAAAAACTACTGGACGGATTTTGATGAAACTTTTGTTATATATAGCTATTAGTCCTCGCAACATATAAGCTATAGTTTATTTTGAAATACTTAAAATCCTGAACAAAGTCACTATTCCACGTGGACGAAGTCGCGGGCAAAAGCTAGTAATGTCTAAAAATACGTTAATCTGTATTATTATTATTATTATAGTTACGATTTCACTTACATTGGCTTGTAGCAACACCAGCAATATAATCGATTGTTATATCAGAAGTATCTGAAATGTAGTATTTTATGTAATGGATTTTATGAATATTTAAAAAAAACTAAATTGTAAAAAAAAGTTCTAACCTTTTACATAACGTTTCCCCTGTTCTGAAACGGAAGTAGTTGAAAGGACGTTGATTTTGGATGCGACCTTATCAACAAGGACAGGAGAAGAGTGTTGACCGCCAAAGTGAGGCGCAATTTCTAGCCTTAAATAATTATACATTTATGCATTATTTAACGATTTTACTACTGTGGAAAGTTTTGAGTGTGTTTCATTGGAAAAGTGCGTGATTACATTGAGGCTGCTTCGGCGTGATTCTTTTTAAACTTTCCAACGGTAAGAAAGTCTTCGCTGCTCTTCTTTTTCATCTCGTCATGAAGTACTTGCATTACTTCACCTAAAATGTGGAGCCGAACACTTAATCAGTATTGCGAATACAGGATTATAGATAGCGTTAAATATATCCAATAATATAATGAAAAATTTGATACCTCTCCCTTTAATTACATCCGCTAAATAAGCTGAACCTTCGTGGACTGGTTCTGTAAAATCAAACAATTGCGTCAACAGGATTTCCTTTTACGTGTACAGATAATAAATGTTCAGTTTGAGACGAACCTTTTAAAACATTTTGTAGTTTCTTTTCTGGTATCACAGCGTTCATTTTATCTTGCAATTGTTTTCTTGTCCCTTCATCTCTTGCAGATACCACACCAACAGGAGCTTTTAAAATCCTGCAATAACATTGGTACACTCAGTAGTCGTTGTTGTACCTTTATATATATATACAGTTAGCTTTCAGTAAATACTTACTCTTGGCCACCTTCAGTGTATGTTATTTTGTAAAGACCTTCTTGACCTAAAATTTCATCACCTTTGCGGGCCATTAAGTCAGCCAGTACCTGCCTCTTTTCCAACTCGCCTATTTACATAAAAATACGCACAGCTTAAACAAGTTAATAATTAAAAGTTGTACTTGTAAAATAATTTACTTACTTTCTGGTAAAGGCGATGATAAAAATTTCGAACTTTCATCTATGATTCCTGGAAAGCAAAAAAAATGATGACTAGATAAATCTACATTTGGTACACAGCAACCGTAAATGTTGTTACCCTAAAGTCACCTGGCATTTGTTTCGAATGTTCAGGTGCGGGTTTCTTGTCGACGAGTGCCGTAAGTTTTCCTCTCACGGACTCATAAGCTCCTTTGTCGACCTTTTCATTTGTCAGAGTCGTAGCATTTTCGATTCTAATAACAGTTCAACAAGATACAATTTAGCTTCCATAGATATAATTTGTTTAAAAAATATTTTATCCGTAAATATAGTACTTTCAATTTTGGTATTACGAAAACTAAATGTAGTTAGTTTACTGAGCGATTCATTATCATCAAACTTATTCAAAATGTTCAATACGGCGCGTTTACCTCCTTGCACCATCGCTGTAAGTTTGTTGGTAACCTTGAAGATTACCGAGAGGTGCATCACCTTCTTCCTTCATTATATTGACTAAATGCTGCAATGCTTCACCTAAATGATGGAGTATTATTCTGGATTATTGCAGAAATTAAAATACACGTAAACTGATTAGTTGCATCTATAATAAATTTACCTTTTTCGGCACCAACTTTTGCTAAATGTTTTGAGGCGTCAGTAATGGTTTCTGAAAAAGGAACGTTGTTCACTCAATTTCTTTCGTGACGAAGACAATACGGCATTTCGTGTTACATGGGATTAGTCATGATTCCATGTTGTTATTCTTTTCTTATATTTTGTAGTCTGAATAATATTTAAAATTTGTTCTAATAAGAAAAAAAAACTTACTATCTAGAGCAGATGTAAGTGTCGGTGCAAGTCTGATTGGAACTCCTCTATTAAGTTCAGAGTTAATTTCATTTTGTAAATTTTCATGTTTCGGATCATACTCCAAAGGACCTGCATATTTTATCCTACGAATAAAATATAAAAATCAGTTATTGAAATCGATTCGAGTCTCCGAAACCGGCGTGTATGCATGAAGAGAGTGATGAATGTAGACGAAGCGCGTCAGGTTTGCAAGGACAGAAATATTTGGTACTCGGTGCTTTCCGCCTACCCCGTTTGAGACCTGGCGCGATGTTATGTATGTATGTCATTAAAATATAGTAATATCATAAAAAAATGTCATCATTGATTACTATGCGACAAAAAAAAATTTAATGTACATATATTATTTTCTTCATCTCACAATTTCTGTGATATTACAACTTCAATACGCATACCTTCTCCAAACTGCATCATTATACAAGCGACCTACCACTAGGAACAATTTTCCATTTCGCTACACACTCACACATACTAACATCAAACGGGTCTATCCGCACTAACCGACCGCAGCTTTTCACCGTACTTCTATCCGCGGCTGTACGAGCCAGGAGTTAGCAGTCGTCTAGTGTGCATACACCCCCAGTGACTGTACCCCCGATCTAAGAAGCACGATTCTTTTTGTAGTGTACATAGCCTATAAATACGCGGCGCTCCCACGGAGTCTTACAGTCTTTTTTGTTCTACCCTCTCGCGTAGTACTGGAAGTTGTAAAGTCAAAATGTTCTCAAAATTAGTGTTAATATTCCTTCTAGCCGCAGCCGCGAAAGCTAAGGAAGACATCGGGGTGAAATACCTAATGAGGATATACGAAGATTGTCAGAGAACTGACGGTGTCGTGCCTTGTCTGAAGAAAAAAGCTATCCTGTTCTTCGACAGAGCCTCCAGGATGGAAGCGATACCTTTGTTAGAAGGTCTGGATATCGTGAAGACGTCCCAGGAAGTGTTCCCGCCGTTGAGCGAGAACGAAATAGATGCGAATCTACCGAGAAGCATAGATAATAAGGATGATGCGTTGACCCAGATGCTGTGGGACCGAATTGCCGCCTTCGCCAACTCCAGAACCATCCAGCTGTCTCTTCCGAAGATGACTGGACAAGAACTCAACAAGGGCGTGGAAGAAGGTATGTGCTTTACATTCGTTACAAATTATCACACTTAGAACATAGGTAGATGTTAGTTTTTCGGTTGAAAGCTCTAAGGCGTTTCGAAACGTTACAAGAATTCAGGTCACTAGTGCAAAGCTCTCTATACAAGCCCTAGCGCTTCCACTTGAAAGGGTCTGCTTGTAAGATAAATTTAATTTATCATTTAAAGTAACTAATGGACACTAGTAACGGTTAACTTAAAATTGTCATAAAATAGTAATTGAACTTAATTTAATGATTTTATATAAAAACCAATCATTGAAAACTGTTATTTGTAAACTAATTTATTGCGTGTTAGCCTTGATTACAAGGAAATGATCTTTGTATTATATTTTTGCTGGCCTCACGGTACAGTGGTTAGAGGCCCTAACTGCTAAACCGGAGATCGTGGATTCGATTCCCACCCAGGATAAACATTTGTATGAAGAGCACATATTGTTTTGTGTGTGGGTGTAATGAGCCTGGCCGTGTGTGAGGGTGTTCCAAGATATTATTATTATTATAATACCGTAAATGTAGTCACTTAGAAACTAACCCATGGGCTCGTTAAATATGGGTTACCTAAAGCATTCTATGTGACGCTAAGACTCACAATATTGATAATATAGTGATATGAAAATAGTACTAACATTTGGGGTACAATTTGTTTTTTTTTTACAAACAGCCGAACATTTTCATGTAAGCAATACATATATCTACAATTGTAAAAAAGTTTATTGGCAACGACACCCTGACGGGTCTCCTGATATGGTCATATATTCCAGGAACATATAAAAATTACTTCTCATTCTTCATTACCAATAATATTATTGATGAAAATTTGGCATAACAGTATCATTATAAAACATATTTTTTTAAGCACACAAAAAACAGACGTGAATAAAAAATGCTATATAAATATAAAAGGGGTTCCTCAAATAGTACAGTATACGGCAATGCAACTGTACCTAATGATAGACAACGTAATTTATGTCTACGAAATAGTCGATTATAGTGTCTAAAGGAAAAGAAAGCTATAATAAGACTGTCGATTTAAATTCAAAAGTAAAAGATTCACATCTTTATAGCGACGATGCGAAAAAGTTCTCTGTACCATAAATGTGGGAGTTTTGTAATTGTCGTGTTCCATTTTGTATAATTGCGTTTGAATTGGGCACAGTTTTGCTGTCTCGTAATCTGTGTAATAAGAATGCATTAAGAATTCCAATGAAGTACTTTATATTGAGAGTTCCCAGTATATCATATCATATTATATTATATACTAGCTTTCGCCCGCGACTTCGTCCGCGTGGAACAGTGATTTTGAGCAGCATATGGGGTATTTCAAAAATTATAGCCTGTATGATGCGGAGATTTTATAGCTATATACCAAAAGAGTTTCATCAAAATCTGTAAAGTCGTTTTTGCGTGAAAACCGGACAACAGACAGACAGACAAAAAATTCAAAATGAATTTTTTTGGCTTTTGTTACTTGTATGAAGACCGCTAGGCGTATTTTTTTAGTTTTTGTTCAATGTACAGAATTGAACTCTTCTACAGTTTTATTATATCTATATATAGATTATAGATTATAGATATGCCTTCTTTTTTCAAAACATGCGTTTGCATATAGGTAATACTGACTGCTTGTCTACCAAATAACCAATTCTAACAGCTCCTGAATATCTGGAACGAACATCACGATCTGAGCCAGTTATCACTAACCATTAATAGACTTAATTAACTCACCGCTGCTATTAATCCCGTTACGAAATAAATGCTCGCGTTAAGCACAAAGTAGAGGAAGACCTCACAACGTAAAATTTTCAAACGTGAAAATAGACAAAATTGAGAGGAGTCAAATTATTTTAATCATGCGAAGGAATATTGGAGTTTAAAATTGAAACTTCAGTATATTCTGAAAGTAATGTTTCTGAGTCAGCTATAACAACTATAAGTTTGTTTATTTAAGTGCCATGATCCTCAATCACTGCGCTGTTTCATTATGTTTATACAGTATTACCATAATTATAACGTTAACGGTTAAATGATTCAAGAAAATGTATTATATAATCGTAGCTAGCTGACTCGGCAAACGTTGTTCTGCCATATAAATTATAACGTTATTATACATATAAACCTTCCTCTTGAATCACTGTATCTATCAAAAAAAATCGCCTCAAAATCCGTTCCGTAGTTATAAAGATCTAAGGATACATAGGGACAGACAGTGGAAAGCGACTTTGTTTTATACCATGTAGCGATATTAACATGGAACCCTATAACATTTTCAGGTCGAGGTAAAATGAAGAAAATGATGGGAATGATGATGATGGGAGCAGCGATGAAGATGGCAGCAATGATCCCAGTGGCTATAGCTGGGCTTTTCGTGCTGGCTGGAAAGGCATTGATAGTATCAAAGGTAAATATTTTCTTAACACTCTTAAAATCAATTCCATCAAGCAAATTTGATTAAGAACAAGACGCTTTATAAATATCGAAAATTTTAACAATGACTTAGAAAAAGTATTTACTTATTTTCAATTGTTAGTAATCATCCAGAATGCCTAATTTCAAACGATACCTATTTCGCCATTTCATTGTCTTTTACACTAAATATTCTACCGAAAATTTACAATTTATTAAGAATATCTTAATTTTTTGTTTACAAGTCTACAACACACGCTACGTAAGAATCGGTCAAATATTTCTTGTAAAACTTGATTAAAATACATAGATCCACTGATATAGTTATTGTCGTGTTCTATAGTAAAAACATTTTCGAGACAATTACACCATTAAGCATACATGTTACATGCGTGACTAAATTATCTTCTATACCTGTCACAATAATGTCCAAATTATCTACGATGACAAATTCACTCCAGGGTATTTCGGGTTAAATATTAATATCCACGAATTGTTGATTATCATCAGTACCATGTTTTTCATCGTCATGAGTACTACAAGCTGTTCAACAAAAGAAACTACAATCAAAGTTATAATTGTCATTCATAGACTTCTATAATAAGCTTCCTCCATTGTCAACAGTGGATCACGGAACCGTGAGAATTGTTTCATAAAGAGGACTCGCTTATTATCTACATACGTTATTACGATCTCTGTCATGTTCCACATTTCCAACGCACGTGTTTAAAATGACAATGTCAAGTCAATCCTTCATCACAATCTGCTTTACGAATACGGGATTACATTCTACAATATGAAATATCTAGTATTTTAACTAATCATTAACATAATTTTCTTTTTAAATGCTACGTTATTAGGCCGAAATTATTTCATATTTTATTCAGTGCTTTTGTAACAGAATTGTTCATATAATTTAAATATGTAATCATATTAATCATTGTAATTATAAGAAATGGAGCTATCCTTCATATTTAGTCATTATAGTCGTTTCCTAGATTTTCATTATCATTGTTTTTACTGCTGATACTTTCACGATGTTTCATACAAATCTATTGTCATTGTAACAACTATTTTATCGTTTACTTTTAATATCGCATTACAAAATTCTGTTTCATGTTTTCGTTGCGCATCATTACCAGAAGCTCTATTGTCATCGTCCATTTCATGATGTACGGTAGCTTTCTCGTGCGATTTAAAGCTGATGGTGTCAATTTTGCACACTTATGTTTATGGGGCAAATAATGGTAGATGTTGGATTTGATGCCCGAAGCTATCGCGGTAAATATTGTGACATACAAAACGATCGGTAACTTTTACCACCAGTGCTTAGTACTACGATTATAGTGTGGTTTTAATGTCAATGTACCGGCACACAGAGTTGGGTAACGTTGACAAATAAAAGGATTATTAAAAAAAAATTAAAAATTCAAATATGGAACCTCAATAATCATGTACTTTGCAGCAGGTTGTATTAGACAAGACTGTACTGAAAAATATGAAATATTAGTATAAAATTTGTCTTCTAACAGTAGATAAGTACCATTTAATGTTTAGATCATAAAATGAACGTGAAGTTACAATTTAAGTATTATTTTTTGTTATAACTTTCTTATCCGTGCTTTCTGCCTACCCCGTTAACGACCTGGCGTGATGGTATGTTTTTGTTGTGGTCACTTTATCTTATATCTTCCTGTCTTACAATATTTAGATCGGAATGGTTAGGTTTGGTCGAGATTGTATACGATATGCCGACGCTACCAGCCCTTCTAGTAAAAGCCTCAAAGACAGAACCAACGCTGTTCTATTTTATTTCTAGAACACTCAAGTCACGAGTTAAAACTTAGCGTTAGACAGAATAACTTTAGCGATAAGAACTAATAGATGCAATCACTGCATTTATCTAGTAAATACCATGAACATTGATATCGCAGAGAAATTGTTCATAACACATCTAGGTATATATATATATATATATAGGTATATATGTTATACAGCGGAAAACGTTCGTTTGTTGGGTAATGTCTAAAACTAGCAAACCGATTTCAAAACTTCGTCTACTAATAGATGTACGGTTTATTTCGAATTGGCTAGTTTCTGTTCTGATAAGGAACTAAAGCAACTCATATATATGTAGGTACATATCAGTGCGCGCAGTAAGTAATAATTGTCAGCTGAGTGGGCTAGGGAAGGTTCTATATCTTATGATATACTAAAATAGTATTCCTCGTAAGTGAAGCCGTCAGTGAAACTGAATGCACAGCTATTAATAAATTCGAATTTAGAAGTCACAGTGGACATTTAGAGAAATCCGGTACCATCTCACTGCATGATCTCAGGTCGCAAACAGCAGAAAAACAAAATCGAAGCGCTGACGGTTCAAGGAGTCCTCCGATCCACGAAAACAGAAAAGTATTAGGTATCAAGAGTAGTTAGCGAATAGTATTTAACATTTAAGATTTAGCGGCTTTAAGCATGTTTGTTTTTCAAACAGCGCTATAAGGTAATATCGCGTCCCTTAATTCCAACATTGTTTTGCTTGCTACTAAATAATATTAGCTGTATCGTAAACAAAAATTTCTAATGACTCGCCTCATGGTGGAGTGGTTAGAGACCGTGACTGCAAAACCGGAGGTCGAGGGTTCGATTTCCGCCCAGGACAAACATTTGTGTGATGAGCACATCTGTTTGTTCTGTGTCTGGTCGTAATAAAAATATCTATATAAGTACTATATCGTATATGTATGTTTATCAGCTGTCCGATTACATTAACACAGGCATTCAATTGCTTAATTTGGAAACAGATAGCCGTGTGTGGAATTGTCCCTTGTTATTATATTGTTATTATTATTATTAAATACGAAGTATAACAAAGCATTGCCTCTGCGTTATTCTGTTATAAGTTGATTAAACACGATAAACAGCTTACGACACTGTATTCTGACGCATACCCCATACGATAAGCTGGCAAGTATGTTCATTATCATACCAAAGCCTTACTGCAATATGGCGTTTTATTTCCTTCTTCAAAGGAGTATTGGAGTTTTTTCCGCCATCTTTCTTTTTATCGCCACTGACGTCCACAGAAACCTTACGAACATATTACAATATAATGACCAATAAAAGACACAAAATGGATATTTTCTTTTAAAATAGGCATTTAGTTAGTTAGACCAAAATTATGGTCTCCATTATGCAGTCGGCTTCCATGATTCCCCATATACCAATGACGTTCAAAACGAATATAAAAATCTATTAAAAATTACGATGTGCCATACAAGCAGATATTTCTATACATAAATGTGTTTATACTCAAACTTTAATGTTTAAAAACCATAGTTTAAAAACGAAAATTAGTATATTCTCACAAAATCTGCAGGTACCTGTGGTTTCTACAAAACGTCTATAATATCATACCTATTGCAATAAATTGGGTTATGCCAAAAGTAAGAGGAAACAAAAATTTTAAAAAATATTCACAACAAAATTTGTAATTCCAATTCCAATTCCAATAACCGCAAATTTAAAAAAGTATTCACAACAAAATTTGTAATTCCAATTCCAATTCCAATAACCGCAAATTAAAAAAAGTATTCACAACAAAATTTGTAATACCAATTCCAATTCCAATAACCGCAAATTAAAAAAAGTATTCACAGCAAAATTTGTAATTCCAATTCCAATTCCAATAACCGCAAATTAAAAAAAGTATTCACAGCAAAATTTGTAATTCCAATTCCAACTCCAATAACCGCATTTCCGGTTGCATATAAGGCGGGATTCCGGTATGCGCGTTCACAGCTCCATACATCTGATTAGGAATATTTGCATGCGAGATATCTAGCAATATCGGGGAATCGGTGGCGAATGCAAATGCAATATCGATAGAGGCCTAGATCTATTAACATCGGAACGTAACACAAACACACATACCGGCCGCGTTTATGTGTGTTTGTGCTCCCAATGATAACCATTGATCATCATTGACACGGTTTACACGATCCAAGAAATGTGAACAATAATGAGAAACGCCATGTATGACTACTCCTATAAAGCGACTGGCAATTGCTTGCATTTTCACATTATTTTCTATACGTATTCATGATAATGATAAATGGGGACAATTCCGCAAACGGCTATCCGATTCCACAATTGGCTGCAACACAACCAGGCCCGGATCTTCAATTTCTTTTAGGAGGGGCAAAATCTGAAAAATGCCGCCCCATAATTTCAGCTATCAGATGTCCACTAAGTGTTGACATTTGAACAAGCCTTCCGGAAATAATATATTGCCGGCTTGGCCCCCCCCCCCCCTTCTAGGTCCGGGCCTGAACACAACTAATAAATATGCACACAACAGAAAGATGATAAAAGATTCCAAAATCAAAATCGACTTTCCTCTACCAACAGGTAGTTGCACTGTTTATCTAGACACTGAAGAACCTGTTAGGCTGTGCTTTCAAATGACCCTAGGTCACGTATGGTAATTGGCAACAACAGTCCAGCTAACTCTCCCTTTCCTCAGAGACATTGAAATATTAATATTTATCACAAACATTTATACTGGCAAGAAAGTTTGCATGGGGAAGATAGAAAATTGGAAAATATAAAGGTCAAAGATAAATACTTAACCTTGGATGATTTACTGACGATGACATTGCTACTTCTACTGATGATCACCAAAATATTCATGATCATCACATGATAACCATTTCTGTTGGATGGGAATCGAACCCACTGTCCTCCGAGCAGCAGTTCATTCGCTAGCCATCCAATGGTTAACCATCCTTTCCTAACAATCCAATAGACCAGTAAAATAATTTTAGTTTATCAAATATATGTATAAAACATATTTTGTAATCAACTTAATGACAAACACTTAGTATTCTAGACTTTAGATAAGCAGAAAATCAATATCTTTAAGTGTATCTAAACTAATCTTATACAGAGGAAAGATTTTCATTGTTTGTTTCCATTGAATAGATTCTGAAACTACTGATCCTATTTGCAAAATTCTTTAACCGTTATAATCCTACGTTATTCCCGATGAACATAGGTGATAGAATATTTTCAAAAAAGTTAGCGATCCGTATGAAAATTTCGACAATGTAACCCAACGTGTGAAGAACATACAATAAAAATCGTTATATCGCGCACGCTGCGGAAATTATTGACAATAGACCAAAGTAATACGGTGCGAAGCCGGGGCGGGCCGCTAGTTTTGTATAAAACTACTTATAGTAAGTTATACTAATAGAAATTTACGTCGATTTCGCGAAATCACACTTTCCCTAACCTCTGCCCTTCCCTTCGTGATTCCCGCCTAAGTAGACAACATTGACTTTCTAACATACATCCTCGCTAGTTATTAAATGCATTGGAAAACCTGTTCCAAGCAATGATAGCTTAGTGATTTAAATTTTAAAACACCTGATCTTACAAAAATGTTACCCTTAGTGCATTGATTTTTAGGTCAGTCTGTTAGACACCTTCCTCTTTTAGAGATAGCAGATAGATTAAATATAGATAGACAGATAGATAAAAGTACCGATATAAATAACTATAGACAATAGCAGTAATAACCATTGAAATAAATAACATTTATAGTCTATATTCAACGCAAGCCGTTCCGCAATTATTTTATGTTCTAGTTGTACTTTTTTAATAATCGTAGACAACAGAATAAGATGACAAATATTTTATTTAATTGTCTATTACAAACGATAGTGATAAACGGATTAATATGTTATACTTAAGCCACAGATATAACAAGCATTTTATGAAATACTAGCCGACTCGGCAAACGTTGTTCTGCCATATAAATTATAACAGTATTTCTCTAACAGTATTTCTCCAAATAATGGAT
>DWUN01003667.1:0-11737 GCA_018249975.1 Passova gellias
TATATATTTAAGAAAAAAAAAGGCTCTTGCATATTGAATACTGTGTAAGTATCATAGAGCACTTAATCATGTAGAGTTGTAGTCACACCTTGTCATAAAAAAAAAAATTACAATATGAACAGTTTAATTAATTGATTGCCAAAGCCAAAGAAAGCCAAAGTGTAAACCAAAACATTAAGGATTTATTTAACTTTCGCTAGCAATTAACGTTGAAAGTGAAAAATCTTTCTAAGTTTGCAACAGTGGTTCGCGGCGTTTATTCTTTCCTCAAATTGCCAAAATTTTTCTTGCGCGAAAGTTTTCGATTCACCCCCTTCTTCGTAATCAAACAAACCCTGTAACAGTGATTTCTACAGTGTAGGTTAATACAGAGAACATTTCTGTACTGTTCCGTATTCGATATTTCGCAATATAATATTACAATAATTATTGCTTAGGGGGTTTCGATTTATAATGAAACGAAAATATGAAATTTTAAGTTTCTCGATAAGCTTTATCTTTTTATTGTATCAATATTATGAATTCTCTAAATTCAATAAAGCGGAAGTACTCTGTGACTTTAATCACAAAAACACAATAATAATGGGAGCTGAGGCAAATACAATTAGGTTAATTAATGAATTAAGATTCGTCGAGCTTCTTTATCTCGTTATTAATTTGTCTAAGGCGCTACCCAGACGTCTTACAAATGAAGCCTTGCAAATGTTTGTCGAAACGATTTACTTAGGATGATGGAACTTGCTGCGTTTCCAACTTAGTGCTCTTCTTAACGTCAGAGGTACTCTAGGTTTAGATGGTCTGTGAAAACATACCTTAATAGATATACCTATTTTTATTGCGACCGTATTGTGGATATGGAATACGACTTTCTTACACGAACCGTCAGGGTAAATATATAAAAGTGGAACGTCTTAAGACTAAAAGACGTAACAAATGTGCGTATAGAGTGCAGCATCAATCAGGTGCAGGAAGTTGTATGATTTGAATATAAAGCGACCCACGAGGTGCGGCTGGAGCTGGTCATTAGTCATAACGGCCCACACGTGATCGGAACACCGATGCTGGGAACCTTTGAACCTCTTATCGCGACTGAATACGTGTATCTTCCGTAGGTTATGGTGTCAAATGTGAACCACTCGGAAACAGGCTGGAAAGAGGATAGAAAAACTGCGTACTGTGAAAGCTTTCGTTAAGGACATTAGTCGTAAAAAAAATCGAAACGCCAGTACTTCCAAGATGTAGAAAGACCGTGTGTTTACAAAATTTCCGTTTTATTTTTATTTCAATTTTTGTATATTACAACATGAAATAAGATTTCCAAATGAAAACCAACATTTTAGATAATATGATTATTTTTCTATTATTCTGAATACTAACGGTTTTCGTAAGATAATAAGATACATACATTGACATACCCTGGCGACGTTTTCACTGTGACATGTTCAATGTGTATTTGAATTTAAATAAAAAGAAATCAACTTCGCACCCTCTTCTAGTAACCGGATTATGAAGGTAAAGGCAGACGATTGAAACACGCCACGATACCGGACCCGGCTGAATTTAAATGTACAAAGTTTCCACATCAGTGGATCAGTGGACAGGACATATCGCACTCATAAATATCTTGTTAAGCTTGTCATATCGTTGTTGGTTTTGGTGTCATGATTACAATTTTCTATAGGCATTGATTAAAAGAAATGTAAAATCCTAAAATAAAAATCATTTACATAGGATCTAAGATACGAAGTATTATATATTTTGAAAACTCTGACAAATATCTTACTGGCTGGTTATGGACATAGCTGTCATTTGATTGGTCGCCAAACGATGCAAGTGAGATAAAATAAACGTACAAAATACAAAGCATAAATCAAATAAGTATCATTTCATTCACGTACGTTTTAGCATTCCGTGGAAGGAGTGGAATCTGTGCGGTGGTAAAAATCAAATTGAGTAGCCGATAAACAGTCCCGGCCCGGGTGGGTGGGTCTCGCAAAATTTTGATTACAGCGAAAAGTGTTACTTATTCTCGAATAAAAAATGCCTGAGGAAAAATTTTCGCTGATGTCGATATTGTTATGGCGGGTTTATGTTGAAAATTGGGGGTACGGTTATTGCATGTCATTAGGAATTATGGGCTTCCGAGGTGCGTCGAAGAAAAATTTGTCGACGGTGAGATGGCGCTACGATTTTTCTCAATAATGTAATTATTGGAAATTTATTCCATACTTAAGTGGCGGGTTTGAGTGTTTCATTTTACACGTCGTATTCCATCCTTACTCACGCGGTACGATTGTCATTCAATGAGTTTTTACTATAAGTTTAAAAAAAGAATCAGCTCGTAAATTTGAAAGTGCCTCTCAAGTCATCTAAAGATAAAGGTGCTCATTAGTAATAACCAAGTTTTATTTTAGCAATAATTTTAAGTAATATTTATTAGAACATGTACCATTTATCGCATCTAAACAAAAGAAAGGCTAAAATTATGCCAAATACGTGCTCTCATGTCCCATAAAGCAGCACCGGGACTTATTTCATATAGTTACGGGCCCATAAAGCATAAAAGGCATTCAAATGTGATGTTATTTTGCCGCCAACACGGGGTAATTTATTTTCGTGCGATTCATAATTTTCTTTTATTCACTTTATGTTGATTTTCCTTGGAGAATAAGTACTTACTCCGTAACGATAATATTATTTCAACGGCCCCATGCATCACCGTGTGGGCTCGCTTGCCTGTTTTATTTCTTTTTCGTACTTATGCTGTTATGTTTAATGAATCAAATAACATAGAACGCGACGATACCTATATAGTACGAGAAAAGTACCTATACCTTTCTCAAACAATTTAGTGAAATAGTTGATAATGCTAGTCCATTTTATGAAATGTAGGCATTGCTGTAGGTATAACAATCAATTTCAGTTAAGTGTAATTTAAATAAACATTTTGTGTTTTATAGCGAGATGTTAAATCGCTTACGTTTTTTTTTGTATTTATTTTGTGCTAGATGTAAAATTATCTATATAATTATTTGTACATTACCGTCTGGTTACCAAAACGCATGCTGTTTTGCTACCATTCCATGGCTTAGTATCGTATTATTGAGGTTATAAAGCATTGAATTATTAGTGTACATTGATAAGTTATACGATACTTCCCTAGCTACAGCAAAACTTAGACCCGTTTCGAAGACGTGACTAACATGCCTCGAAGAATAACGTGGGATACAAGAAGCATGTTTAACGCCACCTGTGCCGGCTATCGTCTCATAATATTCGGCTTAGCGATCGCTCCCCGCGGCGCATGCATGCCACTTTATTGAACGACTTGAACCGAACGCGAGAGTAGAATACATTACGTAACTGTAAACAAATCGCGAGGAAAGTTCAATCGGCGATGTCTCGAAAAGAACCGGGATAAGAATATTGTATAATTTTTTTATCGTACATTGACAGCGAAGTATGATAAGATTAGATTAAGGTAAAGTATGTTGTATGGAAATGTAAAGCGAAAAAACGTGTTAGATAATAAGTGTCATGACGCTTTCCAAATTTGAATATTAATTAATATTAATAAATATTTTGGGATAAATTGCGATAAATGGCCATTGGCTAGCAAGGTAGACACATATATTAAACATATAAGATCTATGTTACATGTATAACATGTCACATTCCTACAACCTTCGGCTCAGTAGTTACAGTCGCTAGGTACTAAAACAAAAAGCTACGCAGATCATAATTACAATTTAATATGAGAATTACATGTTTATTAATTGTACAAACGAATTAATGTCAGAGAGACAGGATGGACACGGCCCAATAACATCTTACTACATCTTACCTACCTTCTGTTATCATTAGAAAATGTAAGACCATTGTATTGTGTATATAAATAATTTAATTAGTTCGAATGAAAACTACAATAGCTTATCTATTGTCGTTAATAGAGTTGTAAGTTGAACAACACTTACAGACGTATTCGGAAACAAAGCGAAATGCAAAGATAGCTTATCAAAGGACCAAATATTTGTAGATCTGATTACGTTGGTCTCCGTTGGGTGGTCAGTTGACCGTCATAATTCGGTGCGGGGCCGTCAGAATGCGCTCACTGACGCATAAAATATTCGCTCCAACGACAAACAGCCGTAAGAGCAAAAGGGAGTTCGCATGCCATTACACTTCTCACCTGCTGTCGGGCTTATTTAGACCTCAAGCGGCAAATAAACAAGTCGAATTTTTCATTTTACTAACAATGTTCGTATTTTGCTTATTGTCTTTGTGCATTGGTTTACGTCAACACTTATTAAACGATAAACATTTAAACAAATGTACAAATAGTTAGATACTACTTTTCATGAATATTGTCAATTGGCTTTCAACTAAATATATTACGTAAATATTGTATAGTAAATAAACCTTTCGTAAATATTATGATGTAAGTATCTACATAAGACACTTAACAATGAACAATCTACTTTTTATAATATCCTAACGATTGGCTTTTACATTCGAGACTTACATTTGCCTAGGTAATCCATTACGTTTACAATGAACAATAATTTAAACGGAAAATATTCAGATGTCATCACTATTATATTCGATAACAAAATACGGATTATCCATTTCTTGTGACCATCCCGTTGATAGCTTTCCTATAAATGACCACCTCGGGTGGTGGCAATAAAACCGCCCACTATCTGACGACTTTTCCGATACACTGGTCGGTGCGGACGCTGCGAACAATTATCTAAATAGCCATCTACATTCTTCTTACCCCTTACATTTTATTATTACCGGTCAATTTATCGGATAGCCGGCGCAGTTTGCAACTCTCAGCAAATCCTCAGACTCATGTTTGCCTAGTAGATCTGACGATAACAGTTCTGGAATCTGACCAAGGAAATAAAATGGGGCTCCGGTGTTGAAACATATTTATTTCCTGTCTATGTGTGTTGTAAGACATTTATATGTTTTATGTTTCTAGTTTATTTTTGTCGGATTATCCATGTAATTAAATTTTAAAGTATTCTCATAGTGAGACAAAGTTTATAAGGTGCTCTAAGTTTTTGATAATTGTAAGATACTATTTCGATTAATGTTTTCTAATCATGTGGAACCTTTGTGTTTCTTACAATAGGTGGCGATTTAGAATGTTTCCCCTCCGATTGACAAACTGCTTTCGCCCTGCCTCTGTGGACGGTAGTTAATGTGCCGGACATTCAGAATTTAGATGTTTCGCACAAATTTTGTTGAAAGACTTAAGAATAACTGGAAATTCCAATTAAAACTTAAGGAAATAGTTGTGTCAGTTAACTATTTAGGATGTATTGCATTTTAAGTAGGTTAGAATTATTAGGATTAGAACATTATTTCGATCTAAAACAAGTATATCTTATAGAAACAAATATTACAGAAATAATATTTCAATCACTACATAGTATAAATAAAACAAAGTCGCTTTTGTATAGTATAAAACAAAATGTGATAACTTTTATAAAATATATTTTGATTTTAAACATTTTCTTCCTTATTTAAGTCATAATTGTTTTAAACAATCATGACTGTCTCTTAACTGGGTAGGCACGAAGGATCAAAAACCAAAAATACGTTATCCTTATAGACCTGACACTGTTCTCCTACATTTTAAAGTATTCTTTTTATTTCTGAATATGAGCTTTTCGTTTATAACGTACATCTATGTACGTAGTGAGAAATTGTCATCCGCTGTCGATTGCTGACGCGCTAAGTCCATTCTTACATTGTCTCGTTCGCTCGGGGCGAGACAAAAGAAACGCATCAGTCAACTGTCCCCTAGTATTGGCCATTCACAATGATCGCGTGACCGCTATTTTTCTTGCGGATTAACTTGCTTATCGGCTACGGGTCACTTTGAGTAATACCACTAAAGTAGCGGTAATAAAAATCAAAATATCTACAAAATATAGTTTATCGAACTTTAAGATTTAAGAAGTATGAAATGGGTATGTAGGTTTCAGCTCCGGATTATTATGAAACTAGCTGACTCGGCAAACGTTGTTCTGCCATATAAATTATAACAGTATTTCTCTACTATATAATGGATGTTATACATGTAAACCTTCCTCTTGAATGACTCTATCCATTAAAAAAAACCGCATCAAAATCCGTTGCGTAGTTTTAAAGATCTAAGCATATATAAGGACAGACAGCGGAAAGGGACTTTGTTTTATACTATGTAGTGATGTTTCCTGCCTGATTGTATTTACTTGCCACACCTCAAATTAAAATATCATTATTTTGTTCAGAGTTTTCAGCGGAGTTATCACAATTAGTTATTAATCTGTACCACAATAAAAACGCCACCAACAGATTAACTATAATAGTGACAATTAAGACGTTAATTTATTCAGATGACAGGACCCAAGAGGGTAGAATAATAGCTCTCTTAGCACTTTAATAGTTCGGACCGTTCCCCAGCGTACGGTCAAGCTGCGTGGACAGCCCGAAGGCGTTCCGGGAACATTAAGAGCTCCAAGGGACCTCCCCTTGTTTGTAACCGCAAATTAACTTTACTAAGAAAACCTAATCTTCCTGTCACCTTCCTCACTTATCCAAACGAATCTTTTCCGTGAAAGTCCCCGACATAACCAAAATATTAATATTGGGCCCGACGCTCGCAAAGGGGGTGAATACTAAATTAACATCCGCCTACCTTTAGTAAACATTGCCAAGACACCGGTTCGTAATACAATGTTTGTTTCCATGTAAGGGCCTTTCGATGAATCTTAATCTTCCTGACTCAGGTTACCCTCTAGCCCGCATGTGTATAACTTAATCGGCGCCCCTGCCTCCCCTAACTTGCCTCTAATTGTTTGCTCTCGATATTGTTGACGTCTTGCCATATTTGATGTAATTGTTCATATTAATTCGCTACTATAGATTCCGTGCCGTGGACAAACAGATCCATCCAGAGATAATTAAACCAACATATGAAGTAGCCAAGTATTTGTTTAATTTCATTCCGGACAACCCGTTCTGATTATCTGTATGTTCTCTATTATCGCTATATATTTTGGACCCTGAATAGTAAAGTACAATCCAAAATAACAAACCGTCACTCAAAATGAAATAAAACAGCATTAATTAGTTACTGTAAGAAAACAATTATCATCCTACGAAATGATTCATGTTGAAATATTGGTATTCGTAATTGCATCCGCATTGTTTTGCAATATTCACTAGCTTTCGTGACATAATATTTTAAATACCAACGAGTAGGTATAAGTCCGTGAAAACACACTTTGAACAGAGCAGCGAATATCATATGTAATTGAAGTAAGAACGGGCGGAAATTAAACGAAACTTCCAAGAGCCTACCTTTTTATTGCACGTAGATCCTTGCTTATTGCTAAGAACAGTTCTCATTACGGACCCTTCCACGTGCTCAATTGTCGTGACGAATCGCGCTCATAAAGTCACATGTTCCTTATAAACTCCCTGTGCATTTCTAACTATTGTCGCGAACTTTACGAATAATTTTAACTCCAGAACGCGAGCTTTTACTCGTTAATAAACATTAACGATATACAAGAAGCGTTTCAGTGCTAAACGATTGCACAGAGACATTGGAATTAATGTTATATCGTTTACATATTTTCAGAGAATGAATTGTAAAATATCATTAAACAAAATTTATACTGATTTTACTCTTTTATGTTTTGTTAAAACCTCAGGCATTTCGACGTTATGTTACAAACTGTAATGTAGTTTCGTAACTCATCGATGCCATTAAAAACTCAATGGGAAGGTAAACGCAGTGCATATTTAGACTCCGCAGCCTTAATAGAGACGGAATTAAAAAACAAACGGCTTTCCTCGTCGTGGACCGAAAATAAACAGGGCCTACGTTCTGTGTGTTTTCCTTTAATTAGCATATCGTTGTTGTCTTGTGCGCTCCGTTCGTTACATCATTTCCATATGGAAAAATGATACGAATCTCGCCCTAGTGGGACCGTTTCCCCCGTAACAATATGTCGGTTTGTCGCAAGAAACCCCTATACGCGAAAATTATGCGGTACGCTAACGCATTAATTTGCCATATTAATTTCGCCGTAAAACTCTGCTCGCGACAAGCCAGCGGGGAATTCTTGAAGTTTCCCGTCCCAAGCGGCCGCTTGTTCACACAATCGGTAGAACACGCAGCTTTTACGAGCGTACCGCTATTGAGAGAATACCTCCGACGTAGCCGTGTAACGTTATTGCTAATAACGGAGCTGTTACCTCGCGGATTAATATTTTATGACCCTATATTCAACTGACGTGTTTAACAAGCCCTTTTTTCAAACGTGCTTACGGTACATGCAAGGAAAAGTGATTAGAGTATTCAAATTTAGACAAAGACAACACCAAGACGTTTATTTGCACAAATATGGGTACATTTAAAGATTTTACAGAATTGTTAGTTCAATCCATATTTTGTCATTAACGGCGTACAAATTAAAGATATATAATTAGAGTACAATTATTATTATTGCTTAATATTTATTAACATATAAATATTTAATTTCTTAGAACGAGTTTTCTGGCATTTTGTTACTTTTATTAAGAAACGTATAAAAATAACGATTAATAAAAATACATGTTCAATTTGAAACCAACCACCGAATTGGCCTAATAAATTGATTGATAGATCGGAATGTGCAAATAATATTCAAGAGATCCCTCCTTTGGGTGCAGCGAAGTGATTCATCGTGGTCGACAGCTGAGTAGTGGATCCATTTTTAACAGTATTGTTGGAGTGTCCATCAAGACCTATCGGTACCGTCACCCTTCGGTCCGCCACCGGGTGAAAGAATTTATTCTGGCCAAATAAGTGGCTAATGCAGACGCTCAAATCATCATACTCGGATACAGTATGTTCGAAATAAAACGGAACGGTTTGATGAAATGTCGCAAAAACTTCAAAAGATTTATCTACATTCGCGCCTATTTTCCATCACCGGTAGGCAGTAACTAAAATTTCCATTGGTTACTGTACAAACAAACTTATTTTGCCTCTTCCACTTACACCAAAGTCATCATATAGTTATTATTGATTATTATTATTTTATGCGAAAATTAGATGATATCATAAAAAAAAAATAGAAGACCTAGCGATGTAAATGTATAGTCACTGAACGTTTGCTTTATAACTAAAGGCAATGTATTCACGCTGCCGTGATTCAAGACGACAGACGATTTTTGGCGAAGCGAATTCGAAAAAAAAAATACAATTTCCTCTCCTCGGATCGCGTGTCGTTTTTCATCTATCGATATACGTTAACCCTGTTCCCTTTATTTTATATTAAAGCGATAAACATGTCGATTGGTAGAGCCACGCTTGGCCGCGCTCCCTTAGCGAATATGCAAGTCATGAGAAAACGCTTATCGCGAGGTCGAGATAGCTGCGAGATCAACGTGAGATGAATTATGGTGAAACATATTGGTGTGCGATGCTACTTTGAAATTTCTCTAATGTTTACCGCACCTTCAATTGATATTTGTGAGTTTAATATATTGCTGTGGCAAAAGTCTTGGATTCCGGGCCAGGACAAATGTTTGTGATGAACACAAGTACTAGTTCTAAATCAGGGTGTAAAGTTATATACACACGTATGTATTTAGAAATGTATATTATGTAATTTATTAGTAGTACTCTGCATTTATTGGGATTAGATGGCTATGTGTGAAGATGTCTCAAGATATTACAGATAATATACAGATAATTATGGATTGCACTGGCGGTAACAATTGGTGCCCTTAATGTCATTATGAACTTTTATCACATTTCAACATATACCACGCTGGTTTGTAACGAAAATGTGAACATTGTGCCATGTTGATACTATAAGTTGCTAGCTTTTGCCCGCAACCTCGTCCCGCCCCCGCCGCAAAAAATGTAATCATTTACGACATAACATTAGAAACCTCAAAAATAACAGTATCTCTCTACTATATAATGGACGTTATTATACATACAGACCTTCCTCTTAAATCACTCTATCTATTAAAAAAAACCACATCAAAATCTGTTGCGTAGTTTTAAAGATCTAAACATACTTATGGACAGACAGAGGGAAGCGCCTTTGTTCTATACTATGTAGTGATGTCAATTTTACGGTAACGGTGGTTACAGAGTATACAATAGGCGTACGAATTCTGTATGGCTTACACATGAAGAATTCAGAACATGCGTGGTGCGTAAGGGTGCGATCTGAATAATTTTATTTGTTTATAATTTTAATAACTCCCTACGCGCGCCGTGTTTCGCGAACACTTCAATACCACTACTGTTACCATATTTGTGTGATTTCATTTCGGGACACCGCAATAGAACGCGTTCGAGTTAAGGATTACGTCTTAGTTACAATAGCTGTATATTTGGTATGTTCTAGAAATCAACGAACATTCTTTTTAGTGTTGGATGCATAAATAGGATTGTACATATTATGCAAGACATACGCAAAGTAAAGCAACGGTGACCGGGTTCACCTTTTATAAAGATGGACTGTAATATTGGAAATTATACGATCATTATTCTATTGTAGAAGTAAGCAGTTGGTTACATTCGTTAATATTATTCCGACAGAGATATTGACCACTTAAATTTATTATTGCCAATGTACACTTCAAACTTTAGTGTGAAAGAGAGACCCATGCCCTGCAGCGGAATAAGCTTATCGAGAATTTTGCAATTTAAAAATTTTTGGGACGTCCCAGTAAGCGCGAAAATTATGGAAAATAGATGCCATTCGAGGGGGTGTGCATACATTTTTCACATCGCCGATACAATAAGGAATATTGTCACTTTAAAATTTGGCACGCGGGTGACTGTCGAGGGCAATATTTATAGATTATCCCGGATTTCTCGGAAATATATTACACCGTAACTTTAAGTTTATAAGGTAAACATATTAAGAATATTTCTGTAAGAATATTAACTGTAGTTTTTTTTTAAATTGCCAGAGAAAATAGCTTTATTACTTTTGTTTTATTTGTGAAATGAACAATCCAAACAATGTCCTTTTATAACTTTGTTGGCTAAGATAGCATCGATATAATACTAACAAAAATTAAAATCAATCTTTGGTTTTTACTAAAAAAATGTAGGTATTTTTAAAAAGCCACGTTAAAAGTAAGTCAACATTCTGTTTATGACTTTACTGTTTCAAAAACAATTATTGATATTTTTCGAGTTAAAGGTTATAGGAAAAAAAACCTATGTTTCTAAACTCAATAAGTGTTTGTTTGCTATAAAAAAAATCTGATATGCTTTATGAAGCAAAGCGTTGGCGTGAAGCAAAAGTCAAACGTTCGAGATTTGAATTCCAAATTCGTTTCGCGGTTATTTCGATTCACCTTTCTGTTTTTCTTCTTATTGTTTATCTTCGTCTTTTTATTTTGTTATCGACAGCCAGTGGAATATTTGCGTGCCGCAGTTGGGTATATGAGTAACGTTAGGTATAGAATTTAATATCTAAAATGTTTTTAACCATATAATACTTAAACCTTATTCAATTCATTAGACTAATTTCACCAGCGTCTGTTTTTTACACCAACACCCCACTTCCCAAACGGGGTAGGCAGAAAGCACCGAGTGCCATACATACAAATCTGATTATACCATAACTGTTTTGTTCATTTAGATGACTTTATTTGTGTCAAATAATCAAAAATTTCTTTCATTACAAAACGCACATTAAGTACGAAAGAAAAA
>DWUN01003668.1:0-11737 GCA_018249975.1 Passova gellias
TCCATTTGGGACTTAAACGTAACTGGTGAAATGTGGGGGTGTACTACACACTCCTCTGCCTACCCCTTCGGGGATTAAAGGCGTGATGTTACGTTATTATTTATCAATTATTTTTAGTACGATTCCGCACAGACACATGACCGGAGCCCCTTAACGAAGTTACATCCTGTTCATAAAACTATCTTCTGATAAGTTCTAGAACCAAGTTAATTTAGTTCAAGTGAGTCGTGAAGTTCTTTAGTAAATGTCATTGAACATTCAGTAACGAACTTCACGATACAAACGAAATGAAATGAATTTTAATTGGTAAACGTTACGTAAAACGTAATGTTTGAACAAACTTTTATCATATTCTTAACTACTTAGATACTTAACTTACTTAAACATGTAATTTCAATATTAAGAAAATAAGTAAACATTTTTTTTTCTCCAAAGATAATAAACGCAATACAAAAAATGCTTCGCAGCATGAAAGGAAAAATGTTGAGACGGTTAAGCCTTTGAAGGAATCTTTTATATTGTATATTTTAATATCAGCTTTCAAATGAAATTTTCTAAATGTTTTAGAGCCTCTCAGTGACTTCAAATTTTTTGTTTCAGATGCTTGCGATCCGATATTGGACCTCGACATCCTTAGAGGAATCGGAAATGAGAACAGACATCGTAGTGCTAAAATGAGAACTTTAGTATTTTTGTATACTGATAAAATACGTCAGCGTAAAAATGTAACTGCGATGTAATAAATAAATAATTATTGTATTATCATTTCGGACTTTAAATCGCTATCATTAATTTTGACAACAGTTTTCATACATTACAGTTAACATAATTCTTCACTGTCCAAATGTCTGTCATATCCTTGTTATTAAATACGTATACAAACTTCCTTCGGAATACCCAAATCATTATAACAAAAGGAAATATTGTTAATACCAACCGAACCCTTGACCACGAATAGAATCCGAAGACTTAGCAGCTAACATACATTCTAAACCAGTGTTTCTCAAACAATGCTCACAAACTTCGGCTCGTTTTTGTTTGCTTTAGATACAGATCACAATGCTTTAATTGCAGGCTATGTTACACTACGCTTACTGCAACCGGATGGGGTTCGGAGAGAATGATAACAAATGTTATCACACCCATATTTCAGAGATAGGATTAAGTTTGTAAGAAACTATTAGTCGTAACTTGACTATCGTTAAGGCGTTCGATAAGATTCAACCAACAACAAATAACATCAACGCTGTCTCTCACGCTTACAGTAATAAACACTTACAAATATGCTACGCTGAATTGAAAAGATAAAACATACATACAATTTAAATTGTATTTCAAAAGTTTGAGAACCGCCGCAAATTCAACCCACGTCAAAGTACAAAGCGACGAGACCTAACGCGAACACGATCAAAGTCCCTTTCAAAGATATTTCTACTTAGAATCACGCATTCAAATTGGCTTTCATTAATCGAGATACGATCCCGAATTTGGTGCCATTCATTCGTCGGACACGCGTAAATCGGGATTAAAATATATCGGTCCACAAATTGGAGCTCGATTGTGCTGGCAGTTAGCGTAATCCATCTTTGTAATTGGTTCGCGGGTAATGTTGCGATCGGATATGTGTCTTCTGTGGATTCCTCTGTTTACGGAGCTGTTGATTTTGAATGTTTTCTACTGAAACTGTACTCTACTGTGAAACTCTAGTCCAGCAATGATACATTGAGATAACGCCCAGCGAGGTTTCTTTATTGAATTTCAAATGTTTATTTTCATCGATAATTGTTAGTTTAATTGTACAAACTGAATAAAAATTCTCTAAAAGCTTCTCAAACATTAAGGGGATTAATGAGTGACTTGTTAATATTGAATTATTAATGCCGACTTAACTCATTTGTTACAATTTATTTTACTCTTTTACTTCTCTGAAGTTCTTGGTCATAAACGATATACGAGATATATGATTCAATTTTATACAAATTAATAAAATATTAAATTAACTTCATTACCCTTGAGTGTTTTAACACAACTTTGATTGACTATGCCTTTGATTTTATCAGAAGTGCAAAGCAAAAAGTAAACGTGTATAAAACAATTCGCACACTATCTAGGCAACATTCTACGAGCCATTTTCTCGTCGTTGCAGTAGCATTGCACCCAACGAGGCGTGAACAATAGCAGCTTTCTTGCAACTTGCTCGATAGCGTGTTACTCTACCGTGTTACGAACTAAAGAAAATAAGTAGAGGTCAATGAACTCTGAAATATTCAATATTTGGGTATTAAAGATATACAATAACATCAATTATCACTTAAGAGAACATTACAGGCTAGTATTAGGTGTGCATGTTTCTTCAAGATGTTTTAATTTAAAAATTATTAAAATCAATAACTACATGAGATTAACTTTACTTAATTGTTTATTCTATCAATATCTGAGATCAGTTATTGAGCTCTAGATTGATATCACAGAATTTTTATCCTGTACAATGTTAAGTATAATTACGTATGTTTGCAATGCAAACTGAGCTAGTTAGAAACGTAACATTTCAGTTCATTAAAAGCCGTCAAACGGAAATGAAATGTCTAAGTCGGCTAAGGAAACGCACTGTACTAGAAGCTCAAGGAAAGCTCTCTGAAGCTGCTGCGACTGGCAGATTACGACGCTCCAATCCGCCTTATGTTAGAACTGAATTCAGTAAGCGATTTCAAATTTGTATTGATAATATTATATTCTGAAACGAGTATCACAGTGCTCGAATGTTAACAGACTAAGCGGTACTCGTGGTGTTTACAGCATGTCATAGAAAGTTACTTAAGTCACAACGTCTTTTTAAATAAATATTTGACACCTATTGTATTTTAATTCTTCTAAATATTTTCATAATACATGTCCCATAGGTTAAAAAAAAACTCTTCAAGTGATTTAAATTGAACTTATAATATTTCCCATATTTTTTGGGGTAAAAATAATGTCGCAACACATTAAATATATTTTAAGGTTTTACCTGCTATACAAGGTGTCACTATAAATCATTATTAAACGTATGCTAGTTATGCAATTATGAAATATTTGGGCCGTTCACGCGATGTTGAAATGGTGTGTAAGGAAGCTTTTAATCAAAGCTAGGGGAAACAAGCGCGTCATTTCCGAGTTCAGCTGATGTTGAGATAAGAAATGTCTTGGCTCTAATAAAATGCAATATTTATATAATTACTTTGAATAGCCGTCGTAATTTTGGTTTTCCTTTTTATTATTATTTGACCACGACTGTTTCCTGAAGATAACAATCGGGACCGAATGCTTACGTGCCCTTCGAAGTACAGAAAAGCGTCCCCAACGGTCACACATCTAAGCGCGGACTTAGTCCGGTGTAACTTGAAATTAGCTTACAGCGTCTATCTTATAAGTACATATGTACATACATAACAATCAATCAGGTATTTTGTCCCAGTCACTGTTGGTTTGGCCAGACAGAATATACATATACATATTAGTAGGAGTTGGAATAACTTAATACTCAAAGTATCGACTACTGTTAATTAATGGTTACTTAATCAACCTTGTAACACAAGACATTAATGCTGACAAGGGATGAAAATGTATTACATTTATGTTATTTACACCAATTTATTAATACAGCACTGGAGCTAAGCAGTTTTCATGTTATTCCAACCGTGCGAAAGGAAGCTTTTAATCATAGCGAGGTGCCAACAAGCGCGTTACTTCCGAGACTAGCTTTAGATAAGGCAAGAAATACAGCACGATAGTCAAATATACGGTATTTTGGCAAATTTTGTATAATAGGTAGGTACTGTTTTGGTCTATATTTTATAATTTTTGCATTATACGGGTATACAATACTATTTTTAAAGCCTCGTAATGTTATAGGTATAGTTTGCAAACTGACGGATCTATTTAAAATCATCTAAAATTTTTAGAAATGTTTACTGTAAAAAGCATGTACTGCAGTGTTCATTTGGTTAAATCATGGCTATTTTAAAGCATTTTGTGATAACTAACTAAAATATCGAAACTGGAGAACACAGCTTTACAATTATTCCTATTTTTATCACCATCAACGTACATATCTTGGTCAATAAAGTTTGGTATCTATTTCATGTAACCCTGTCAGGATCGTTTTTTCCCCGCAAGTATTGTTCATAATGCTACTGCAGTGATATTTTTTCCTAACCGAAAATAATATTGCTGTCGGCCCTAGATGCCTTTACAGTTAGAACTAGACTACTTAGTATCCGGGAAATGTAAGTCCATCTCGCAGTTTATGTAAGTTTACACCGATATCACATATTTTTCAAATACATAGTTAACTATAATACTTATATTCAAATTTACGTTACCATTTTCTACCCCAAATTTATATTTATTTAAAACCATCAGCGTTATAAATTGTCACTTAAGTCACACCTTATGAGAAGTTATATTCGGAAATAACACCTTTGTTTCTACTCGTTTTGATTAAGCACTTCCTCAGCACGCTTTCGGGACAAAGCGTGAACAAATTCAATGTCTAGCGATATTTCTCTAACTGCATAAACATCTGAATTTGTTTTTGGTAATGTATATGAAAAAATAGCCGCTAATGTATATGAAAAATTTTACCAAACCTGCTAGCCCGCCTTTGTACATTGAAAAGGTCGTAGTCTTTCCACCGAAGACATATATACATACATATATGTGTGTGAAGTAATTATATATAGAAGCGTGAGATATTGCAATTATAATGAAAGCTTACGAAATGTTATTATTGAAAAATTTACCTTTGAAGAATGAAATCGTGTGGGGTTGAACTAACCTACTCTTACCACCACTATTCTTATTGTTTGAGTACGAAAATAACAAAATACAAAAGCCCTCCACAGCCATATACAACTTAATAAGAATATGTAACGTTATTTAAGGCTTTTTCTATGGTTCACAGCCCAATGCTGCATAGCATTGATACATAGTATTTCCATATCACAATCGCAACTTAAAGGTCAATGATCTTCTACCAAATTTGAAAGGTTAAAAATAAAACCTAAGTAATTACCTTAGTGCCAACTTTCGTTGAAAGTCGCATGTTGTTACACCTCACTTAATTAAAAAATATTAAAAGTAGCCGTCCTTAGATATTTTTTTTGCAAAAAGTGACCAAGGTAAGCGTCTTGCCCCTTGAGATTTAAAAGGGACATTTAATCAATACACCACCTCATCATCTCTGAGTATACCTAATTCGTTTGAAGCATCCTTCGAAATGAAGTCACTCCGGCTACATAACCGCAGTGAACTGACTTTTTCATGAAAGATTGAGATCTCACCTATAATAACATGATAAAAAGTAAAATTTGTTTATTTTTGTGTTTGTTGGCGATAATCTCTGAAACTACCGAACCAATTCCAAAATATACTTTTACTAATAGATAGACAGTTTACTAATGATTGATATAGGCTACATTGCAAATTGCAATAAGAAACTAAATAAAAATTGCACACGTTTAAATGTCGGTAGCTACGTGTTATTGGTGATCTGAGTAGACAGGGAAGGTCTATATACATTTAATGCCTTATTAAAAATCCATTGAAATTTCGAGGAATTACTTCTATAGGAATTACTTCTATAGCACCATTTAAATGATCTTGTTATATATTTCGTTCGTTGTGGTATAACTAACCAATTGAATACCGTTAACGTTAAGTAAATTTAGTTAAAATCACTAGTAACTTAATTTCCACGTTAATATTGTACATTTAAATTCATTTGCTGTGAGGCCGAAGATAACGCTGTAACCTAAGGGTTTGTTATAAGGCGCAATGTGATGAGAAAATTAGATTGTACTAGTATAAAACCATATAGGGTGTCATAGGGTATTTAATCAATACAGCATCTCGTCAACGCGGTGTGGATCCTACTTAATACGAAGGGACAGGGCTTTGTGTGAACTGATAGGTGGCTAAGACGTAGATTGCATTACATGCTACCGTCCTGTAGTTATTATGTCCTCAAACTGTCCTTGGACACGTGCCAATTTCTGTAAAGCCTGTCGTAATCTTAATAAGGCTTTACTAAAACATTAAGCGTATATAGCGATACGAGTATATTTAAGGTATATTCGTAATGAGAAGTTTTCAGACCTTTCTTTATTTCACTACACACACATACCCTTACACTATAAGTGAGGGTCGCGAGTGACATGGACAAAACATAGAGACAAGGACATAAATGCTTAGATCAAGGACAGAAATTTGCTAATTTTTCAAATTCCTGCTTCGTTGGTATTCGAACCCAGAACACTTTGAACGGCTGCCTAGCATACTAACCATTGCGCTGTTCGGATCACCATCTGGTTGAGGTATTACAGCTAAAAAAGAAAAACCAAACCGAAGCAAAAAATCATTATTATTCAAAAAATTATAAACGAGACAAAAATATGCCTGAGGGGCTAGTTGATTGCAAAATTGCAATGTAACTAATAACCAGAGAACAGACCAGATTAAATAAAAAATATATAAATGTACTAACATATCGCTTTAATTTTAGAACGAATGATTAATGAAGTGTCTAGCGACTAAAACAAATGGTCGCCGCTACGCGTGGCATTACTAGCACATTTCTATACATTTTATTTTAGTCGCTAGACAAGTCAGCATTGGCACCGCGCGAATTTCGCTGCAGCAAATCTCCCGTGGCCAGGCGGTTAAAGTGCGAAACAGGACTGTAAAGATTTTGCACATTTAAGTCCCAAACGATACTACACCTGCGCAGTATTTGTTCAAAGTTGATTGTATCTGTACGCGCTAGTGCAAGCCGGGCACTGAAACGAAAAACTTGTTGAATAGTTTAATATTCGTCTAGTATTTCAGTTAATCTAAGCAACTTAACTTGATGCCTTAAGTTTGTTACACTATTTAATTATAATCTACACGGCGTAATATTGATATGATTTCAATAACGAGGATAGACCAATTGCTACCGGGATTTCTAAATCTAAAAATTAGTGGATTTAGTTAGTTGTAATTCTCACTAAGGTCATTCTCGCACTTGACCGATAATACTCAGAACCGTCGAGATAGACGAAATACCAGAAGTGATTATGTATTTAAAGGTGGCAAGTACTGAGGACTGTGAAAAGAATATTATAAATAAACACACCGCTGACATAAATATACAAATAAAAGAACAAAAGAGGAAACTATCTCTAAACTCCGTACGCGACATGAAAACAAACTGAGCTCCTCATAATTCATTTATAATCCGATTTGAAATTGTAGAACTAGCTGGAACGTTAAGCTCCGATAAATAAGCAGTATTCGGGAATAATCGAAAAACTCCGAACTCGCCCCTTGCCAATTTATTACTACGCTCTTTGTCAAGTTGAGGCTAGGTGTAAAAAATCCAGGAAAATTTTGCCAGTCACCTCGTTCTCGTTTGTCAAACAATATTCTACAAATTTATATTGCCGACCACCACGTCTCTATTACAAAGCGTTAGTGGACAAAATCGAGTATGCTGTGACACATTTTAAAATTGTACAAATGTGGTAGCTGTGTCACTGTGGCTGGAAATACGACCTACGGCCATGCAGGGAAATGTAGTCCTCGAAATAATGTATGGGTTCCGCGATTTTTCATCAACATAATACCGGCTTTGCACGCTCTATTAATTCAGATTAATTACCGTTTGTAGCGAAATTAGCTGGTTTTATATTTCGCCGGGCGCTCTTCGCCGTTCCGCCTTTATTTATAAAAAAAGTCACAATTTGTTACGCGAGCGACATGTTATTGTCGTTTCATTTTGTATCTACGTGTTTTATCATTTCTAACAACAAAACCCAAGCCGCTATACTAACGACCGCTATATCTAATAAGTTATAGAGTAAAACACAGGAATTATAAATACTGCCCGCGTGGAGCACGAATGTGTCCTGTTTATTTTGCTAGAGATTTAGAAGTTGGAACTGTACCAAAAGTATGTACATTTCTAATAACACGTTTCCGTACAAAGTGAATGGTTAAAATATATAAAATATCGAGGGACAGAGTAAGAGAAGAAAGAATAATGAAAATAATTCCGAGCTTTTCAGTCTTAAGATTCTACATAGAGTAATATGAATAGCAAATGTATGTAAAAAGAAACAATACACAACATACTCGTATAAGCATAATAAAGACACTTCTATAAATTATTAATTATTAATTAGTTTTGAATCTCGTTCGTACACTAGCAGATGATACACATACGTTTCTCAAAGTTTATCCTCATTTTTGTCACAAATTTCAAATCCATTAAAGTTTGTTATATCAAACCATCCATCCATCTCATTAAACGTAGTTATCCTTATAATTAGATTCTTTATTAAATAATCCATAAATAAAACACATTTTTCTCAACAGCGCTATTTATTTAACGAAACAGTAATTAAAATGCTGCCGATATCCTTAGGAATTCATTATCTTTAATACTCTCAGGAATCGAAATAAAAGTGGGAACGTTTCAGCGGTATAATTAGTAAGGGGATTCTAATTTATATTGAAATTAAATCTCCCCTATCTGTCGCCAGTTTCCTTATTGGTCCATGGAACTGTATATTGGCTATTGAAAATTTTGTGGATAGAAATTTACAAGACAAATTTAATTCTATAATGTGCTTCATAATGAAAGCTTCTGAGTAATAAATCCAATACCAGGTCCCTTACTACGTAGGCAGAAAGCACCGAGTGCCAAATATCTCTTTCCTTGGAAACCTGACGCGCTTCGTCTACATTCATCACTCTCGCCATACATACATACATACATACACGCCGGTTACGGAGACTCTTGACTCCTCCGTCAACCAGTATCCGACCTATTTGGTCGATATATGACAATCTAGGTGTCCCTCGGCGCCTACATCTATGAACACTCGCATTGTATATCTGTTTTGTCATTCTTTCATCATCCATTATCCCAATACAAATATTTAACAAATAAATAGATTCGCTATAACTAACTTCATTTTATATTTATCAACACTATCGTATGATGTAAATATGTAAGCAATATCTAGAATGTGACTAGACTGAAGCGAAATAGATTACTGCTAGTTGTCATATTACACCCAATATCACTTAGAGCCTTTTGGTCTCACAAAGCTTATGTAATTGAATTGTGGCATGTCTCTCTTGTCCACTAACTTGAAACGGTAAGTCGTTACAAGCCAAGTAAGTTTTGAAGATACACTGGCCTGTAAATTAATGTGCAGTTGGTTGCAATTTACGGTGTTGTGATTCTAATATTAAACAGTGTACCGGGTAAAATTGTTACTTATCGTGTTCACTGACGTGGAAATAGAAGGTGTATCGAGCATATGGATACGTAATAATAAAAACAATAATATCTAAGGACAATTTTACGGGAGACCATGTGCTCCCATATTAGGTAGAAATTATGGTTACTAGACAAGTGATAGTGTTTTGTGGCTGGGTGTAAAATTCATTTATACTGTACTAGCTGACCTGGCAAACGTTGTTCTGCCATATAAATTATTTTTTATCGCTGCTTCTCTCCTATTCATCTTAGCGTGATGTTATATAACCTGGAGCCTTCCTCAATATATTAGCTATCCAACACTGAAATAATTTTTCAAATCGGACCAATATTTTCTGAGATTAGCGCGTTCAAACAATCAAACAAACTCTTCAGCTTTATATTTTAGTATTGATAACATAAATAAAGGCAATGGTTAAATAAATATTCGCGTAATAGCCACTGACTTGCAAAAAAAGGACTGATTTGATTTGTGAAACTGGGCGACGTTTCCATTTTTGAATATATCAGACATTGTCTATCTGTTTCGTTTCTACAGTGAATGACAAGGACGCTCTATTAAGATACTTTTCATACATTTTTCATAAATCAAAGGAATATTAACAATGTAGGTACATAACACCATACAGCGATCTCTCTGGATCTCCAAGTAGTGGCATGTATGATACACTTTGTATCTCGGAAAGTATGTACACGGCATAATGCATGGTTACTTTCAATTTTATTATGGCTAACACGCGACACTTTCACTGTCAACGTACGAAACTATATTATATACTGAAGTCAAGGCTGTTCATGATATAATACTATTAGATAGTTACGCCATACATATTATAGGTGTACGGTTGAAATGTAGAAATTACATTCAACACGTTTTAGTATATAAATTGAAGTTTGACAACGCTAAGAATATATGACTAGAAATTTGTATTCGAATAATTATAAGGACATTTATTATTTTCAAATAATTAATCTAGAGGAATTGAATAAACAACTTCACAAGCACGACCGAGGTTATTTTGGCATTGTTTCAGTGGCCGCGATAATAATCAAGCAAGTTTCAAAAACCAGTTTCTTAATATTACTTTTAAATTTGCACTCATGCACCAGTCGAATAGCCTCTAAACAAAGACCATTCACTGAGTCACGTGTGACCCGAGGAAGGTCGCTGACACAATACCCCACATAACTGGTTGACGTGCCAAGCTAACAAAACGTAAACCGCGGCCTCCGAATACTTCCTAAGATAATTTGCCGGTAATAATTATTTAAAACGGCAGTTAACAATGAACTTTGCCTTTATGTACAATAAAAAAATACTTTTGAAACATCCAGAGCACAGATTAAAACTGGTGCAAAATTTTAAAATGTCAAACGTCATTATCAGAGGCCCGCGTTTTTTGCTGTCAACGCAATTGAATGTCAGTGTCGTATTAGGTTAGATCAGAATGATTTATAAAAGTCTGCAGACATTTCGTAGCTCCTCCAGATGTTGCAGTGAATTAAATTGCTAGAATTAAAAATAGATAGACTGATAGCTTTATGTTAAAAATAAACATTTAATGGGAATTCCAAGAGAGGATAGCGAGAGCTCGCAATCTGTATAGGATATCTCGTTGCTGATTCACCGTACCCTTCTGGGAAACTGGCTTGCGACACAAGGTTTCAGTGTTACGTCACTACTAGGAAGTCAACATACTACCATACGCTCAAATTGCAGGCTAATAATTTTCATATTTAACAAGTAATTTGCATGTTGTATGAAATCACTTATATTTTAGAAGTGCATGACAAATGTTTAATTTTATTATTATTATTGGTTCTTTTTTGACTTGGTCGTTTTCTGTCAGTCAACCGAGATGATGATGAAACGAATTAAATATAACTTTCACAATGAGGGTACATAAAGAATATGAGAATTTAGAAATACCCACATTCGCTTCAAGCGTCCAACATCAATTTACAACACACAGGATTACTGAAATACATTACAATTGAAACAGGTCTCCATACATTATTTTCCTTGATACAGCGTTTGATATCACGAGCTCGAGGTAACGGAAGGTGCTGACGTTGACCAGCACTTATGATCCTTTCACCAGCAACATACAAAAAGTATCGCTAATTTACAAAGAGTTTTGTTTGATGAATTATTAGAAAAAAAAAAACCCAATTCTTATCGATGCAAACCGCCAATGTTACCGTGTCGTTTTGCAATATCTCAATATTGAAAGTTGTAATAATAATAACTGGGGAGAATTCCACACACGGCTATCCGATACCAAATTAGGCAATTTAATGCCAGCGTTATGGTAACCGGACAGCTGATAAACATACATATCGACTGCAGCAGTTAACAAAGTCGGAAGTGAAAAAGTGTCTTCTTTCAGTACATCCAAATGAACATATCTACCCACTTTGTTAATCGAG
>DWUN01003669.1:0-11736 GCA_018249975.1 Passova gellias
ATGTGTGCCCGGTGCATGGCAATAGGCTCACCACCTATTCCATTTGGGACTTAAATGTAACTGGTGAAATGTGGGGGCGTACTACACTTCTCTGCCTACCCCTTCGGGGATTACAGGCGTGCTGTTACGTTGTTACATAATATTTAATAATGGTAGGATATTTAAAATTCCCAAAACTTTAAGAAAGAAAAACGAAAGCACCATATGATAAGAGCGAGATAACACATTTGATAGATAATGGGGACAAAAATGTTTCTGGAACATTTAAAACGACTACACATTATGGAATGCTAGAGCGCTATTATGTCTGAGACCATGGAATCCAAGAAGAAAAAGTTATTCATTATCTGTACTGAAAATGCTCATAAAGTTAGCATGGGAGCATGTTGAAATGACTATTACTGGGCGAGAACAAACATCGCTTAGGTTTCTAATCTTGGACACCAGGCTTTGATATACCATGACGTGGATATTTTTTTATCACATTTACTGATTCAATACGCTGCTGTAAGAGACAAAAGTCCATTGGCTGAGGTTTTATTGATCTATCTAAATTTCAGAAATTACTTTTCTAGATTTCGAATAACGTACAAGATTTTTTAAACCCAGTTTACTTACATCCATGCTTTTACCTCTTAAGTATTTTTTTATAAGTTTTAACAATATTTAATTTCTCTTTCTGTACATTTTGTCACAATGTAGCAAGTTTCTTTAAAGTGAGGAACTATGGAAAGTTAAAATAGATTTACATTGAACACCGTTCTGTTGCGTAAGTTATTATTAACATGCGGCCAATTTATTAGAACTAAATTGAATGTCACAATATTAGCATTTAAACAGTTTTTTACAGACGAAACATCGGCATTTCTAGGCACCACACTGACACTGCTACATAACAACCTTCCGAATCCACAAAACACGGTTTTGAGGAAAGCATAGCAATTTCTGGACTGATATTTTGTATCTGGATTTTGATCGTTAATAGGAGCACTGACATAAAAAGCTGCTTTGTTTGTTTAGATAATTGTATGGCCTAGACAGCGTTTATAACGTATAGGATAAACGTGAGTGGGCAATAAGCTCCAAGCCACCCGTCATTACAGGAGATACACTTGGAAAGCAGTACGGTGGTGTACGAAGATTTGCAGCCAGAACTAAGTTTATTTCTTGCGTTTTTTTGATGATGATGAATTCAAATTACAAAATAAAATACAGTAAAGTGAAACATTGTATTTTTCACATATTATATTCCATTACTCGCCTTTAGCCGGACTTTCACGGCAAAGAGGACAGAAAAGGTCAATTAATCTACTTCCGTTAACTAGAAATGGTGTTCTCGGAACATTCCCTTGAAGACGCTCTTAGAAGTGCTTTATCTAATTTTTACTAATACTTCTACATCTTTAATCTTGGGATGACGATAGATATGACCATAAAGAACTCCTCTTCTTGCGTGTAGGTAGGCGAGGTCTAAGTTGTTACTCAGATTTTTCGATTTGGACATTCGAAATCAACCTTCGAAGTCTGATGATATTAGAGTAGATAACAAGATGAGTTTGATCTCGATGAGGTGGCTAAAAAAACCATATTCAGGCCACTTCTACAAGAGGCTGTTGGTACTCCAAAATTTATGCTTACATCTGCTGAGTAAATGACTCTTCATAGTTTTGTCGATGATCTCAAAGGGTTAAATATTACTTTAATACGTAATAATGTTAATATTAAAAACATTAATTACTTAATTTTATGTTTTTAATAATGTTAATATTAAAAATATTAATTACTTAATTTTATGTTTTAAATAAAACGTTAAAATTGCACCTTAGATTAATACTAAACAAAATAAAATACACATAATCACTCATACAGTTTAGTATCAGAGCACTAGAAATAGCAGTTATATACACAGATATGATTTGAAAACCTCCTAGTACAGAACTAGAAGGAAAAGAAAAGCAAAGAAAGAAGAATGACACCGTAAAAATTTTACAGAACATAATAGCAGGTATATGAACTTGTAAATGTAACACAACATGTAAAACATCTGACATTCGTTTAGAAATTTGGACAAGCTTTTAAGTCGATATTCAAAACACTAGTCTCTTAACTAGTTTTACTTAATCTGGGCATCGGAAAGTGATTACCCAAAGCTGTTCTTAATAATGGAGCAATTGGCATTGGAATATTTGGAATCGGGAATAGTGATAAAGGACTGTATAAAATAAAGTTTGTAAAAGTGATGGACAATCCTATTTATTTCTTAAAAGTTTAACATGCAATTGAAATCCAACAAATACCGGCGCTTATCCTGGGCACATTTTAATATTTAATGTAATTTTAATAGTCTATCACCATATGATATGGATCGCGCAAGTACGGACGATGTCGAAATATACCAAAAAATCGCTTCTGTATTCTTTCAATTCCCAAAACGTGTAAATTACTTAGGCCTGCGCACAGTACTTCAATATCCAAGAATATTTCTTACAGGGCATAATTTATATATCTTCCATAAAATCAAGAATATTTGAAAGTTTTCTTGTCACATATGTATTCTGTCTATAAAACAAATGTTAATTTCCTATCAAAGACCATCCTTCGATCCTTAGTAGTAAGGATTTCCAGTACTTTAGAAAGTGTGTCCATAATTTCCGTAGATAGTGATTGTGAAGTTGAAGCCGTAGTTCCATTGGCCCCGAAGGGTGATTTCTGTGCTGCCATATCCGAGACCGCCATCGGAGATTTCAGCGTATCCTCCAGTGTCATCATTATACTCGTCTTTGACGTAGATGGCTGTGATGACACCATAGCTGCGTTGTTCTGGTGGCGGATAATCGATCAAACTGGTTCTCGTAAGCAACGGAATAGCGTACTTGTATTCGTTGACCTTGTAAAAGACGACGTCGCCGGATTGACGTTTGCCCACGTATAGGTCGTGGCTTTGGCAGGACGCGTAAGCCAAGATGCAGATGAAAGCGAGTGAAGTTAGTGCCCGCATGTTGCTTAGTTCCTTCCTTCCACACTGACAGGCTGCTGGTCTTCTATAGCTTTATATACAGAGCGGGATAGCTCCACGCGTCATGGAGCAGGAAATGTTAATGCGCACGACCAATTACAAGCACAGAAACGATGTACACCAATCATGGTACATACTATCCGTACTAATTAATAACTGATTCGTTGTGGCTGTTTAAATATAATTATTCTTCGGTAATTTAAAGAGTTCATGATAAAGGAATTGAGTTTTTCGTATAAGCCAGTTTCTCTATCGATATTTTCGTTAAGCGACATCAAGGTCCGACAAGGATTTTTTTTTTGCTCATATGTCTGTGTGATGCACGAAGTCTTTGGCGGATATTTCACTGTTTTTAGGTCACTTTGTCAAAATAAGAGTTAAAATAAGTTTGATACTAAGCATTCCATTCTTCAAACACATTCAGAGGAAATATAAAAGCTTTACAAAATTTCTGTTACAAGATCATATATGTACATACATATATGGATCTACAATTTTACAACCTGTTTTATTACATTCAAAAACAGCAATAAGGAGGTTATTCGATTCGAAATAAAACAATATCATACCGTAGAAGCATCATACATAGCTGGTCTGCCTTGTATTTGTAATATTAACAATACATCGATCCCTAAAGCCATGACAATGGAATGCTTATGACTATCGAATGCAGATTTCCGACCACAGATGAGTGTTTATACTGACATTGTTTATACTGTTAATTTCAAGCGTGTAGCGACTAAGACTATATAAGATTTTCAGAAGTCGTTTCAAAATTGTTCTTTTTCTAATGATGAAATATAACAAGACGAAGTGCGGTTAAAAATGTTGTCCATAAAAGGTAGCAATGTTAATTTTCTGTCTAAAATAAAACAAAAAAATCAAACGCTTGATTATTTTCTTTCAATTGACCACTTTGATTCAACAACATGATCTTCCTGAGCACCACACACTATACTAAGAAACGCTATTCTACTTGAGACCAACGATAAAACCTCCAATCTCATTATTGTCTGCACTAAAAACGACGATAGAGTTAGCATGTGCGTATTGACACATTGACGCGTGCAGTACTTATTAACAATGAGCGGATTGAGCTGTGGAAGGTCCACCAAACATTTTTGGACCTGTAAAACTGTAAGAAACCGCAGAGTGCATGTTTTAAAAATATAAACATTATGAATAATCATATTTTTATTTTTATATCTTACATCGCTCTCCTTTGGTATAACTTTTTGCATTTCTCTGCCCATGCTGCGGTAGAAAAAGCAATTTCACATTAAACCTACATTTTAATTATGAAACTATTGAGTTTTTTTCTATAATATAATAAACCTGGCTTTTTATAAATATGTATATGTTTCAGAATAATATATACTCGTATATCACTACATAGTATAAAACATAGTCGCTTTCTCTGTCCCTATATCCCTATGTATGCTTAAATCTTTAAAACTGCGCAACGGATTTTGATGCGGTTTTTTTTTAAATAAATAGAGTGATTCAAGAGGAAGGTTTATAAGTACTCGTATAGTAACATACATTATATAGTAGGGAAATACTGTTATAATTAATATGGCAGAACAACGCTTACCGGGTCAGCTAGTAAATAATAAAATAAGTTTACAATAAACATGATTCTGATTGAAAGAATCGAAAATATAATTGACCAAGATACATATGTATCTATATAAATCAATCGATAATTTAAAATATACATTTTAACAGGACGTAAATGTATAAAAAAACATTAATGTTTTTTGCCTTTACATTATGCGCGATGAGTTCATCGTCGGAGACGCGAGTTTCAATAACACAAAAACGCAACAGAATTGATTATTGTACGTACAATGCGTTGTTCCAATGTGTCCGGTGGCTAGTAAACTTGACTCCGGAGTCAAAGGTTGTGGGTTCGACTGCCGACCAGCATAAATATAAGTGTAGTCTGGTTGTATATAGGTTTACGTCAAGTGCCCTTTATCAAAATAGTATTATGAAGAACTTAATCTTCACTGACATAGCTACTGAGATTTGATTTTAAAGTTAATTAACTAATATTTTTTAAACTTCGTCAGTTCAAACAATCATGCTAGGTTTTAAACCCAATACCAAAAAGTGGAAAGCTAAAATATAATTACATACTCAATTAAACTGAAACCAGTAATAACCGAAGATTATGTAAATATACCGCATAAATGTTTATTTGAATATACTTTTACAACGTATCACAAATGATATCACGCATTAAGAATGAAATATTAAGAGGATGTCGAAACTGCTCTAATACGATATTTTATATGATACGTCCAAGCATAAATCTTTGTAATCATAAACATAAATTCCATACATTAATCCACAACAAGGTTAATTTGTGCTAGTTCTTGTTCTACCAAATATAATCTTCTTATCTGACAAAAAGTTCGAATATTACGAAATACCATAAGTTTTTTCCTATTTATTGGGGTCGGACCCTACCTGGCGGCCCTGCAGCATCCTGAACCCGACCGAAGGTCATAAATGCCTCGCCATTTTTACAAGTTTCATAAAAAAAACATCCATACAACACCGACAATACCCGGCAGTTAGCTCATCGGTACAAAGCGATCTATTGTACACTGACAATAAAATTTTAATAACGCCGCTGTCAAATTTACTCGTAGCCCTTTCTTGTTCCTGGCGGCACAAATTACCGAAGGACGTCCGAACTGGGTCACTTCGGAAATAGTTTATTGTTATCGGTTAGTCTGCGCGCACGCAGGTCGCACACGCTGGCAGCGGCCACTGCGAGTACGATTTTCAAACGGCCACGCTCACACACACACACACACACACACACACGCACCTCAACACACAACAATTAGGGTTCACGCATCCTTAATAACATTTAAATCCCACCGGTTCACCTTCGCTTCTCAATCTCAATATCGCCTCGATAGACGGCGTCGTGTGATCTAACGTCTTCCGCTTTCGTACAAAAATTTTGATACACACTTTCTTAAGGCCGACGAGTCAATAAAATTGAAAAGGTGTCAGATTTATGTTTTCATAATACCATTTTAATGTCCTTGCTGGACTCAAAGGTCACGTTTTGGTCTATTAGTTTTATTACGACGTTACCCTTGTGTTCGATATTTATTGCATACACGAATACTTTCATTGGCCCTTCCTATTGCGATAGATCAAAATAATTTAACGTAACGTTTAAATATACATTAGAATCACGCGATTCTATTACTTATACCACTTTTCAACGTTTGAAGCGTCGTCGTACGTTCACAAATTTATTTAATGCCGCTATTCATGCATTGTCAACGTTAAACCTTGACAACGCCGATAGATTAATTACGGCCAGCGATCATAAAATTTCCCATCTACGTGTAGATTCTAATTGTTCACAATTTTATAGGCAATACGATCGCTCGCAAGTTGTAAAATAACTTAGGCCTCAAGGCTGCTAAACAATAACTCACACACGCGGGCCGCGCACACAGTTACACAACAGCGTAGTAGATAACGCATAGTCCTATCAATTTGGTCTAGCACATTCACAGGCATACAAATCTGCGCTCGCATCCGGAGTAGGGCGCGCATGCGTGTGTGCGCCGCGCACACCAGCAAACGGTTTCCCGCAGGCAGCCACTCCGTATTCGACGCACGCGCACCTACATGCATACATACATACATACATACATACATACATACATACATACACACAAGCGCAACCCTAGTACTAAAACTAAACGGTCGTGAACGAAAGCGCACGCCCGATTCCACGATATATTTTTAGCGAAATGTCAGTACGGGTAGGTCAGTTACTGTTATGACTGAAAAATTTGATAACAAGCGGCCGCTGTATCGTAATGAAAGTTACGCAAGACACCTCTCGAGTGTTATTGCACGCTTATCGCGCCGATCCTTCATTCATTAATGCTGAAATATCAGATTGTCTAATGTCAGTATTATTTTATGAGGGCCGCGAGTGTACGTATGTATTATAAGGGCCCTGATGTAGGCCAAGAATGTCTACTACAACAACATAAGATCACGCCAGGTCCCTAACGGGGTAGACAGAAAGCGGAATGCCAAATATCTCTGGCCTTGCAAACCTGACGCACTTAGTCTACGTGTCTACTTAAGCATTATTATACGATGATTTCATACGTAAGAAATTTCATCAAACTTGAAATGAACATTAATTGATTCAACTCTATAACAGTTTTTGCACTGAGCCGTTGATTTGAATTTGCGTTTTGACTCAAAATGTTTCACCATTACAACATCGTTTGCAGTTATCATGCTAGTGATTCACTCGTTTCAATTTATACTTAGTACTTACTTAGTAATAGTACTTACCGTTTTGGTGAAAGAATCGCGCAGTCACCGGCAAATAGAACAGGACTGCGCAGTGAGTGTTGTTCAACACTGTTATCCTCATTCGTCCCCAGTGAATATTGACATTCTTTTGCTTTCTCCGAAATTTCGTTTTCTATATCAGTGTTTTCCAAATTCAAATTCGTATTGTTCTATTTCGGAAACAGGATATTTTAAAGTTGATGTAGTGCAGTTTCTGTTTGTATAGGAGTTTTATACCCACCGTTTGAATGCAAAGCCACGTGACTCGCTTTAAAATCAGGTGTGACGTAGTAAATTTGGTAGGTAGACTCCTGACTCATTGCTATGATTACCTTGATATGTATCTAATACAGTGATGACTACAATAATAAGGGTATTTTCATCTCCTGCATTCATACAAGGTTACAAGGTATTGGTATAGCGGGAGTTTGGAGCTTAAACTAAGTTTTGTTCATCTGTATTTCTGGACTTCAGGTTTTCGCCCTTAGATAAATAATGCTTACATTACCAATGATTGTAGATATTCTGCTGAGGAGAGCAGTGATTATTTAAATAAAATGTGAGGTATATATATAAAAATATCTAAATTTTAATACCAAACTGTTGTAGTGAATAACAAACTTAATTAATAATTAGTACATTACATAAATAATTAGTTACAAAGAGTTTGTAAAATGCGTGGTAAGCTATATCTAATAGCAGAGGCGGCAATTAGTGCGACCGTTTCATTAGCTGACGATTGATCTAGGAAACTGGGTTTGCGAGTTACCCAAATACCTGCCGTGGTAGTTAAACGAAAATTACTTTTTGACCGACTTCAAAAAGGAGGTACTCAATTCGTCTGTATGTTTTTTTGCTTTAACTGGAGCGACTGTGCCTGACCTCCGCCGGTCGGAGTTCTAGGAAAATGCACGCCAAGTTTACGAGCTTAATCTTACGTTCCCTGTAGAGCGAAATGTAATCCGAGACCTGACTGCTCGGTATTCCTTATTAGATTTATTCCAGTAATATTCCACCCATATTCTCGTTTGACTGCTTACGAATAGATGGCTCGTAATTTAATGTGACAACAAGAAAATAATTGTAACCACCTACAACAGTTAGGGCTCTAGAACTAACAGAATTACGATAGCATTGGATATGTTGAACACAAATTATGTCCAATGGATATAAAATATCGAAAAAGTCAAAAATTACTTCATAATAAGAATTGCATACTAAAAATATTTTTTTATATCGCGGAACTGAATGAAACCTAATATTGGCATATTTAGAAGCGTATCGTGATTATCAGATGAATATATAAAAAAAAACATGTTTTTTTCTCAAAAATTTGCATTAAAATTGTTCTCTCTCGATTTCCTTATAAGCCTTGTCCGTAACTATAAAACAACTTCATATATCGCAGCTTGCGTTAAGTGTTGTAAAAACTGCAAGATAGCATATATAGGTAGATTAAACAATCCAGTGTTTCCTCTCCGCGAATACCTTTGTGAGGTAGTTACGTTAATAGATACTATATATTACTATTACCATAAACCGTTAGTAATTTATAGGTACATTAGAATGCCCATGTTTTATTTAATTAAATGTTTTTAAAAGCAAACATTCCGTTCAACATTCTTCGGTAAATAGTATTTAAGCATCGATTATGTTAATCTTATCTCCATGTTGATTATGGAGTAAGTTATACTTTATATATTGATACAAGCTTTGCCCGCGGCTTCGCCCGCCAGGAAATCAATAATAATAATATCTGGGGACAATTCCACACACGGCTATCCGATTCCAAATTAGGCAATTGAATGCCTGTGTTATGGTAACCTGAACGTTGATAAACATACATTTATACATACGATATAATACTTATAGATATTTTTGGACACTCAGACACGGAACAAACAAATGTGCTGCACACACAGACGTTTGTCGTGGGTGAGAATCGAACCTACGACCTCTGGTTTAATGTCAGGTTCTCAACCGCTCGACCACGAGGCCAGTCAACATCAAATATCAAATAAGCGGTGGCTACGATGATCTGTGGTCGTTTGCCACCGATGGCCTATCAGAGCTATGCACAGTAATGCAATCCATAAAGCTGAGCCCCACCTCGCGGCACGCGTGACTCATCACTCGTCGCGCTCAAAGCCATAAAATGCAATGACGATTGAACTAGAGTTCGCCACGCGGTAACCTTAGCTACGATTAAAAATGCCGATACAATGACAAAGTTGGTGATAGGTGTATTTGATAACATATTTACTGGAACACCCTCCAATCGCCATCCCAGCTGAATTTGACGATTTTTATGCTGATTTCTTGGCATAATGGTCCATACAATATGTGAGATGACCAAATCAGCTTTTGACGTAGGCAATGCATGTTCGGGTTAGACTTGTATGCAGATACATATAACTTTTATAAGGTAAATTTTATTTTCAAACATCGAAGATATGTTTTAAGAAATTTATTAGCATTTCAATACTCAAACTGATAAATTTGGAATTCATTTTATTATATAACAGGCGGTTTTGTTAAAGGCAATAACAAAAAAGTGCTGTTTGTGCAGGTAGATTCAAGAAATGTCGCAAACATCAAGCACACGCCATGCTTACTCCTAGGCTTAAGTTAAACGATAAAAAGGTGATACGATAAATTGTAGTAGCCCGGTATGTACGCAACGTCAATCTCGACGAGGCTGCAGGTATCGGCGGTACCAGGAACACATCGCCTCGAACACGTTCCTCGCTTCCTCCTGCTGAGACGAGCTAGTCTGGGCGCACTGGGCTAAAAGTTCAACGACCAGCCGCCGAGGAGATGACATCGTTCTTGTATAACTTAAAATAACTCCTGGCTTCCCAGTCAGATGTTTGCCTTTTTCTATATTGTACTTGTAATAGGAATAATGTGGCTTGCCAAGGTACCATTATAAGGAAATTTGAATAGTTTTTAATTTTTTAATTCTCTTCTTCATATATGTATCGTACAGGTTATGTTATAAAAGTAATTATTATTTTACTTTCCAAATGAAATAGAAATAATTTATGAAACATAGTCGTCTTTGATGTATTTTTGTATTTCGTTTTTAATCCGAATTTATAACAATATTAAAAAATTATTACGAGTATTTCGGCACCCGTCGGTAATGTTCCTCATTTATAAAAGCGTGAATAACAATGTAAAATTCAACACTAAATCTTAAAAAAATATATTTTTTAGAAGTATTCTCCTGGTAGAGCATCCGCGATATCCTGAAGGGATTTATTTTCGCATATAAATGTTCAATAAACATCGTAAGTGATTCAAAATACTTAATATTGATGAATCGTTGCCAATAACTTTGCGAAATGTTACGTTGCTCGAACTTGAACGGTCGAAGTAAAAATTATGAGCGATTAAATTAAATACTTGTGGCAGCTTTATACTGAAATCGCAAAAACCAACAATTACGCGGATAGTCCACCACAGCATCCGCAAAACCTTATGTGTAAAGTCGTCATAAATGTACAACTTTCTTCTTCAACATCTGCCCCTCTTATGTCTATCACTATAAAGTTTGTTATTGACATTTGCGGTTGCAAACAGTAATAGTATCTTCAGAAACAAATATCTCCATTTGTAAAATACACAATATAGAGTTTAGCTCCAAGGTTTAAGAGCCATTTTACTTTGTTTTTATATCTATATGCATCCAATCAGGTTATTAAGGAAAGCAGAAGAGACCAACAGTAGGCATTGAAATACTAGGAATCTATGAGACGGAGAGAGCTCGCCGAGTATAATATATTTGTATGAAATGGCTCCCCGCTGCAATGTTATAACTAAGGCTTTCAATTCACGCTTCCTACTTATTATAAACCACTGCAACGGTTACTTGGCTTTCTGTTTGATTTGTTTTTAAATCAATTTATATTTAGATTTAGTGAGGTTAACTTATAAATAATAAAATACGCTAATTACTACAACGACTGTAATTGCGTTGACAGATAATCATATCAAAAATATTCAACGATGTCAATTCCAATTAAAAACAAAAAACACGACGTAAAATTGAAAAATGAGGAAAAGTTACTTGTAATAAATACAGTTCAAAGACAAAATGTAAATTAGTGCAACATTCCTGCACGATTTATGGTTTCGGAATGTTTTATGTGTATGATGGGAATGGTTTTATTTAGAACGTCTTGAGATAGAAGCACCAGTAGTACGTACAAGTATTCTTGCCAATATGAAAACTTTATTAATTTTTCTAATTTAGAATTTCTAGTAGTGACTCAGAGTCTGGATGTCTGCCCGGTGTATGGCAATAGGCTCACCACCTATTCCATTGTGGGACTTAACGTGACTGGTGAAATGTGGGGGTGTAC